>JAUMHR010000055.1:8037472-8072309 GCA_032361145.1 Enteromius fasciolatus
TACTTTTAAATGTGCACTTGATACGTTTTTAATATGCACTGTTTATATTCATGTTGATTTTACATGTTTTCTTTATTTTTTTCAAGTTTTACATTTATATTTTCATGGTACATATATATATGTGTGTGTGTGTGTGTGTGTGTGTGTGTGTATGCATATATATATATATATATATAAAATTGTTTATGTATATAAATATAATTGTTTTTTTATGGACTCACACCACATTTTACAACCTGGACTGACTTGTCATAAAAAGGTAAAATTATCTGATATTTTATTTAAGAGATATATTAACATTGACAGACAGTTTTGAGGGTCCACAGGGCTCCTTTTCCACATATTTTGCCTGTTCATTGGACCCCATCATTTGGTGGACAAAAGCTTTTCAGACAAGTCGCATGGAACGGTTGAATGTTTTACTTTATAATCCAAGAACATATTCAAATTAATTTTAAATCAGATATCAATGCTTTTTCTATAAGAGGCATGTAAATATTATTATTAAACATAGTGTGCTGCATGAATGTATTTTTGTAGGCTAAACCAAAAGTTAGCATCACACTGTTTCTTTTGACAAAACAGGTTCCCTCGGTTTTTCCATTGACTTTGGATCATCGCCGGAAGTGTTAAAATACTAACTCATTTCCCAATTTTGGCCTACAAACATGCGTCATCCCTGCAGCACTCTATTGTATCATAATGTATTTTCATGTCATGTTATTGACCCTACTACCCACTAAGTCCATTAAAACAACCGATGTAATTTCCTCACAACAGGGCAGATTCCCGCACGAGTCAGTATCCTGGGTAAACCTGGTGCTAGCCTTCAAAATGCAGGAAAAAAAGGAAAGTAAATCCACGCAAAAGTTGAAAAGCTGGAGGGGTGTGGGAGTATAAAGTACATCTGTCTTAGGAGATAAATCTGTCAGCACCTTAGCCACAGCCCACGGGATGCCCAGGATGGATGAGCGTATAAGCGGCCTGGCTCAACAAAGATGGATGCGGTGCCACAAGATTTTGGGATGATAAAAGTCCCACTGTGGTGCTTTCCCTTTTTTTCCCAGTACGCTCTAGTTTCATCTTGATTGCAAATGCAATCGCCCGAGGCGTGATGTTCTTCGAAGAATGGGTAATGGGCAATTTATATACAAAAGCTGAGAAACACGCACACAGACTTTGTTTACTATAGTCAAATAGGAAGTGTTTTTGATTAAATAACAGAATGCATAAATAAGCAGAATTCAGATATGTATGTGCACTCATATGTTGCCACAGAGTGAGTCAAAACATGTATTGGAGGGCAGTCGGGGGGAAAGAGTGCAGGGGACGCCTGAAGGCTGCAACTCCTGGTGATCTTTCAGATAAAAACCATTTATCTGCTTGCCAGGGCTGTCAGAGGTCTGCTAATTAGCTTTACCATTCATCTCTCTCTTTCCTTCCTAATGTCTATCTCACACTCTTTCCATTCCCTCGCTCCCAGCCTCTTCATCTCACTCTGTCTCTGTCTCCTTCACTCGCTGACCTTCTTTCTTCTTTTCCGCCAATTGCTTTTGACTATTTTAGTATACTTTACTGACCTGCATTGCATATTTAAATGAATTCACTGGACAGATGATTTGACTTTCATTTAATCTAATGTTATGGTTTTACTGAAGTGCATTGATTTTATTTTATTTTTTCTTACTGTAAAGGGTAAAGATGGCTTAAATCAAGATCTCTATTCCTGACAAAAACAGTGAGTTATAACTTGCATGAGCAAGGGTCTCAAAGCTCCCATGGTCAACAACATGGAAATAATTTGTATAATTAATTCATGAATTTAATGTAAAAGGTTTTGCGATAAACACACAAGAGGAGTACAAATGTGGCAGATATTCACTTAAATATATAATACAGTCAAAAATGTGTTTTTTATATTTTAGATATTTTAAAATATATTTAGCATTTTAAAATGTAATAATAAAATCTATTAAATAAAAGAAAACGAAATACATAAAAAACAAAGAAACTAAATTAAATTAAATCACAAAATTAATGAAAAAGGCTTTGGGATTTAAAATTTGAGCAATATAAAAATATAAGATATAAGAATGTAAAATATAAAAACACAACAAAAAAAATTGCTTAAAAATTAAATAAAATATTTAACTTTAAATATTTAACAAGAGTTTTTTTTAATTGTTGTATAATATTTTGAAGTATTTAACTGTTATTTAATTAAAATGTTAAAAATTTAAGAAACATTAAAAAAATAACTGAAAACATTCATTCCATTTGAATACTGATTATACACAATATTCCTTCAATCCAAACAACATGAGCATGGGACTGTAGCATAGGACTCCCATGAGACCACGTATTTCCTTCAGTCTTGATAAAAGTGTGGTGGTATCTACATCACCTATAACAGTAGTACATCTCTCCTCCTGCCACCTGCTTGGCTGCTTTGCATTTACGAACAGGGCAGGCCTTTGCTAGTGGAATATTTATAGCATTGCATTAAGCATGAAATCAAAGGTTTTAAGTGTACCATTGCAACATCGGCACTCCTCTGTTGAGGCCTGCCCAAAAATGCCTGCCCTTCGGCTGTTTGGAGAGCTGCGCTGTTTCCATACGTATCCAAGCTTCATTACACATTGACCTCTCCTATGTCAAAATCCAAGCAACTGGTTAACATGCAGCCAGAGGTGACGAGGGCAAAGTAAAGTTTACCTCGTGGATCACGTATTTCCATATTTTAAAAGAAATATGTCTTCGGGTTGATCCGTGCATTTCCTAAGAGATGTGTTTAACCTCTGAAGGTCAAATCTCAGATAATGCTGCTGCCAACTTGTAAGGACTGTTGAATTGATCATGAAAACATGGAATGCATCGGTTCACGTGATCAAGCTCGACACAGCTGTCTAAGCACAGGCATGTGAATGGAGATAAGAGCATTTGACAATGACATCACTCTATGCTGCACTGGGATGCTTATCTCATCGCCTTTGCAGTCCCACAGACCCCCATATAACCAAGAGCTTGTGTTGTCTGGAGGCGCTTCAAATACAAAAGTCAAAACAAGCTCTCAATAGGAAAAAAAAAGACTGGAATCCTAATATTCTGCACCAGAGCTGTTGTTCCATTGAAAAAGGAAAAAAAAGGAAAACCATAAAATGACTTAATCAGAAAAGCAGCTTAGAATTTATTTTCTATGCTGCCCTCTTGTGGGTAGACATGAGAAACAAGCCTTAAAGGAGAATTCTTAATTCTAGGAAAAAAAACTTGTAAATACAGTTAGGTGGATGTTAATCTGATGTAGTATCTTATCAAACTCCCCATCTCAGATGAATTATTGTTGAGAGATGAACACTAAATAAGTGTCAACAGGAAAGAATAAAGCTGTTCATTTGATTAGTTGGAGAAACAGAGACCAAAGCCACATAAAACATTCTGAATGAAAAGACAAAAACTTTATTTGGCATGGAAAACAAAAAACAAAACAAAAACACATATTTAAAAATTGTAGTTCTCTATAAAATTTAGCACACAAAATATAGCTTTTCTTTGATACTGTAGGTCAAATCTACCCTAATAATTCAATAACAAATTATAGACCCTTTTTAAGGGAGAGGATTATGTACAAACCACTGGCTTTGCAGGTAAAACAAGTACAATCCAGTATACTTACAATGAGTAAAATCAGCTTTTCATTTTTAAACCAAAATCAACAAACTCATAATCTTTCAACACAATTGCCTTATTACGGATACCTAGGAGAAAGAACATTTAGAATGGTTTCACTCTAAAAAACTGACCGAAGTTAAAGAAATTATTGCAAAGGAGCGAAAGAAACACTATTTGAGATGAATGCAAAAAGTGATGTGAATATGAAAGACGTCATGAAAAAAAAAGATGTGCACATATTCACTATTTTTACAATATTATCTAAGAATTCAACTAGACACAAAAGTTTGATTATTGAGTGCACACATCATGCTGTCAAAAGGCGAAGAAAAAAAAAACACACCACAAGATGGCCTTGCCGCTATTTTGCTCATTTAAATAACATTGTATTGTTACTAATTAAGTTTAATAAATGGTAACGTGCACGTGTTGACCGTGTGTCAATTCTAGACATGACAAAAGTAGTTTTAAGGATCACATGATCACCATAGCAAGAGGTACCAAGTGACAGGATTTAATCTGCTCATGTAAACAATGTGAAATAAACAAGTTCCTTAAAGGTTTGTCAATAAACGAAAGATGTAATCTATTAATGACACAAAACGGAATAAATGAAGCTTTTGAAGGAAAACACATCTACAGTATGAGGAGGATAAGAGAGTAAACATCCCTGAGTTATCGAGTTTTGGTTCAGAACGAAGTGCTTCTTAGAATGTTTGACCTTTCTCCTTATGAGCAAAATGTGGTGGTAGAGTTTATGTAAAATAACAAGGCCAGGAAACCTGTTGCTTCACGACGTTACAATTCATCAGATGAGGAGAAAAAGCAACAAGAACAACGATTAACCAAAAACATTACAGCGATGACTGAAAAACATGATTAGGCCAGTAAAACGTCCAAACAGGAAAGTATGGTGTGTAAATGGTCATGATTTTGAGTGACATACAATATACACCGTCATACAAAAACAAAACAAAACTAAACTAAGTGCAGTCTATAATCCCGAGCTTTAAACAGTCCTTTGTGAGATAAAAGAGGTGCCTTATGGGTATCAGTAGCCCTCTGAAATCGGTTAATGCAAAGTCATAAGTAATGTAATGACATCTTAAGGAAAACATGTTTTTGAAGGAGTGCACACACTGAATTTGAATATTTATCATCTTTGATGTATGGAAAGTACCATCTACAATGAAGACATAGTTAACCCCTGATCGTTAAGCATCATTAACCACTTGTTATTTGAAACGGACTCTTCATTTATGCAGGAAACAATAGAAGTAAAACAGACCGTAGAAAATTCGAATGATGCTATTCTGCATAAAAAGAAACGGAGACAACCCCGTGTCCTAACTCTTCTCTTCATCTACATCGATATCTTCTTCTTCTTGTCCTTGCTCTCTGACCTCACAGCCACCGGAGTCACGTGACTCTTCTACTTCCTCGACATCCACTTCCTCTTCATCTCTCTCCTCGTAGGAGGATTCCCCCTCGTCTCTGTCATTCTCTTCTGAGCCTAAGAGACAAATTATCAGTCAAAAAAATATTTTATTGATTGGTCTGAAAGACTTTCTAGAAGCAATTGATATTAAACTACGTGACATATTTGTGAATCTCACCTCCGACTTGGTCATCATCTTCATCATCTTGCCCCAAGTTTTGGCTCTTCTCCTCATCTTCATCTGAATCTGAGATGATCACACACTCGTCTCCATTATTGCTGCCCTGAGGTTTGGGGCCGCTGCCGGACAACAGAACGTGTTAAAAAGAAATAAATAAATACACTCTGAAAAATCTTGATGTCTCAGGCTGGAGATTACCTTCCATTCTCTCGTGGCTCCCAGAGTGGAGTCAGATAATACCTCAACGGGTTTCTGTACAGGTCATCCTTCAGGATCTAGAGTCAAGGGGAAAGGAGTCCATCAGTTTTTAAAGCTTCATACTTACTGTGTGTTAAGGATTTGGTTCATACAGCTCTTCTGCCTGCACCTAACCACATGAGACATGTACCTGTGCAATGTCATCCCTTCCTGGGTTGCTGTGGTCACTGAACCAATGGAAGAAGCTCTGGTAGACTCCCTGTGATGTTCGACGTGGTTCTCCGCTACCGACCAGATTCTGCCCTCTGTGCCACAATATTGGGTTTGAGAACGACACCGGAGACCCTGAGCAAAAAGGAAAGCACATAGAGATTCACATACAAAATTTAAACCCAGAATAAACAAAGGTTTCCCAGAGTAATCGCTTTCACATTCATGAAAAGAGACAGTACTGTGATGAGGGTCAACTCACCTCCCATACCAAGATGAAGCTCCTTCACAATCATTTTGTTTTGAAAAAAGGGATTTCTCCGGAAATGGAAGCAGATGCGGTAGCCAAGTTTGTTGTTCTTGAAAGACTCAATCTGTCAAATGTCGAGCATATTAAAAAAACAACTTAGATTATTTGCAAGTTTTAAAAACAGGAAAAAGAACAGCGGAAAAAATTGATTACCTCTAAATTAGTCATGTAGCTCAGAGCATCTTCATCATTCTCATCGATTTGCGCTGATAGATGTGGGTGATTCAGAAGCTGATTAATTGTAAGTTAAGTGCACACTACGTAAACGAAGACAAAGACCTGGAATCAACATCATTTGGTTGAAACACATTTGACTCAAATGGAAAAACTAAATGAACAGATGAGTTTCGAGTATGGTGAGTGAAGTTGCTATGGATTTTGGGCCAACTGCAACTCCAAAATACAAAGGAAATGAAAATGCTGTCATTACTCATCTTCAACTTGTTTTAAACCTACAAAAAGCATTTTCGTGGCTTCTCAGCATTACAGTTGAACAACTGAGGTCAGGTGGACTGTTTTAACAATGCCCTTACTACTACCTTACTGGGCCTTGAATGTGGTAATACCATTGCTGTCTGTGAAAGGTCCTCAAAAATATCTTTGTGTTCTGAAGATGAACATAGGTCTTATGGGTTTTGAACGACATGAGGGCGAGTCACTGACGCATAGGTATATTGACTATATACCTCAACTTCAAAGGCCTTGACACTTACTATGATGTCCACCTGAACGTTACGCACACTGTGTTAAAGGATACAGCGGTGACCCAGAAGCCTGGGATGGCTTGAGTGATGGCGCTGCGCTGGTCCAGGTGAGGGCGTCGCTGGCGGCTCAGTTTCATCTCCAAGCGCTGATGCAGACGCGCGCCTTTCTTCTCCAGCGCGTCCAGCCTCATCTGCACCTGTGCGAGCAGAGCCACGGACTGCCGCACCTCCGGGGCCATCTTCACTGACACTATGGCACACTCTCCATCCTCGTTGTCCTCATTATCAGAGGCGACTGACGAGCTGGCCGTGGAGGAAGAGCCAGGAAGAGAGTCGTCATCCTCCTCCTCATCATCATCCACGAACGAAGCATGCTCTGGATCTTCTCTGTCCTCGCAGAGCAGCAGGGACGAGGAGCTGTCAGCTGCTGCTGCCTCCGTCCTTCTCTCGCTCTGAGAGCAACCGGGACGGTTAGACTTATCCCTCGATTTCTCTCGGCTCGCTTTTTTAGACGAACAGGGCATTTCTTTGCAGTCTTCATCCGCGTCTCCACCGGTCAGACTGGCTAGCGCTTCTGCTGCGGCGATGGCAGCGGAATCTGACGGCTGGCGCTCGCTCTCACCTCCAGCAGCCTGTCCTGTGCTCTCCCGCGCGTCTGCTTCATTCATAATCACCGTATGCTTCTCTTTACCGTCCCCAGGATGCTCAGATCCACGTTTTGGCTCATCGTTGCCAACTTTCTCAGGTCCTGCATCTTCATAAGAGTCATTCCCTGGTTCCTCATCACTTACTTTCGCCTGCTTGGGCAGCGTGGAGTCAGACTCTCCACTTGGACTTGCACTTCTTTTCCTCTGGTTAGTGTCGGACGGCTGACCGCTGTCCGAGTTTGTACTCATGATACTGACTGGTTGTAACTTTGTCAGACGTATATGATGTTTTAAAAACAATTTTAAACGCTAATTGAGTTAACTGTGCGGGTCTCTATCCAGAGCCCGCGTTCGCATTACAGCACTACCAAATTCCAAGTCTGCGCAAATGTCAGCAGGCCTAGATAGCTTCCTAACGCTGAATGAGGCTAGTTTAAATTCTTGCTGACTGTCGCATATCAAATATTTCCGTTTATATTTACCAAAAGCATTCGTAATATAGAGTCACTTTTCTCTTAAAAGTCACAATCCGTCTAAAAATGTCCAGTTTTGTTGTATTTGTTTACAGTTTGTCCTTCCGTTCGCCATTTATCTGAGGCATTGCATACGAGCGCGAAAACAAAGCTCTGATTGGCTGAAATGCACCGCGCAAAAATCTCTCGGCCAATCGCAGACGTTGTACTGCAGTTGGTGACGAGTGAGAGCATGGAGTACATCACCGTTGCGTTTCATTTACGCAATGTGAAATATTTCTGATTGGGAGATTTGGGTTTTTTATTTTTATTTTTTGTTAATAAGCGGCATTTGACGTTGTAAAGTATACTGTACCAGAATAAAAGTACAAGAATGCTGGATTGCGTTTTAGTTTGAACCTTTATTTGAATAGCATATTTTAAGTCATTAATTCATAAAGAGAAAATGTACAGTTGTTTAACAGAATAATTAGCAATATTAAATTAAGTACCATATTATATTTATTTACATACATTATTGATGTACAATTGTAAGCTCTATAAAAAAAATGAACTTGTACTTTCTAATCAGTACATTTAAATGCAAGAAGGATAGTGAAAAGTTTGCTGGACACCCACTACTTAACGTTATCTTTGGGTTATGCAAACTTTATAATTCCTTACACAAATTAATATTTTTCTCCAAAAAAGAAAAAAAGGAAGAAAAGAAAAACATAATTAGGTCTGAAATGGAAGGCCAGCTATGTTTAAAACCACCATTTTAAACCATCACAATATATAATTCGTAATAAAGCTGTTCATTTTGTTAGTGGTTGAAATCCAATTGTAATCTTTTCAGGAGAGTCCATTTGGGCCTTGCATCTGATAAGTTTCACCTTGTGGAGTCACAGGGAACACGTGAAAAGGTGCCATCCAGCCCATATCCTGATCCCTGGAGAAAAACGTGCAACTGCAATAAATCAATCTCTTATAATTATAATTATAATAAAGATCCAGTAAGATACTTCCAAAGAGCCCAAGGATTTCTTTTTACCTTTACTACCCAGCCATTATAATATTAACTTTAACTTCTTGTATGTATACATACAACCAAATAGGAGTTTGACATACAGTATGCAAATACAATGTTACCGACACCCCTATGAAGAAGGAAAGACAGTTCACCTGTGAAACTTTTGTCCTTTTCTTCTCATAAATTCCTCTTCATCCACGGTCCAAACAGAACCTTTTCTTCCCTCAACACGCACAAAGCACTTATGAAGACTGAGGTTATGCCGAACAGCATTCTACACATAGACAGAGAAACATAAAATGCCTGTTAAATCATGTTACTAATAGGAGGAATAAGATTCACTTTGTCTTAACATAAAACCACTGTAATCACACAGCCTGGTCATCGCTTTCTGTCATTAACATACATCTTGTGAATTGTTTCTGGTTCCCAGAGGGTGGGATAAGCCACTTCAAAAGCTCCCCTATTTTTTAAGGTTCTAGGGGTCTGGAGGAGAAGTTTGCCCTCTGATCTAAGCCCCCTCATAGAGTCTGTTACGGCGGCATGAGATTCACTGACAAATAATATGTTTACAGTACAAACATTACATCTCATACCTTCCATGTGGCAGTGTTATGACGAAAGTAGAAGAACATGCGGGTAAACCAGTGATAGATTTCATTCAGAGTAAGTTGTTTTTCTGGGGATTCCAGTATCGCCTAGCATAAAAAAAAAGCATTTATGAGACTGACAGGAAATGAAAACGTGAAATACAGGATGTTCAATTCAGCAGTACTTACCCATCGTATCATAGAGGCGTAGGTGAAGGGTGGCCTCATGTTTGTGAATTTATAATACTCAAAACTGGGGATAATCCCTATCACCAGAATAAAAAAAAAACACACATAAAAAAATAAATCAATAACATCCTATTTTGTGGAGATCAAATATGAACCACTGTGTGTATCATTTTCATAGTAATAAATGTTTGTGTAACCTGGTATAACTTGAGAGGTAGAGATCTGCCAGTATCCGTGTGTTAGCGCTTCAGCTGCCGCTCTGTCACTGTCAAAGACCCCATTTATATTCTGACATGCTGCAGGTTGCAGGAGTTCTGACAGATGTCCTGACTTCTCTGAACCGTTACCATCCTAAGATCAGAAGGAGAAAATTACATCAACCTTGACATAAAACATCACCTGGCTTTCATCAAGCCCTAGAAACAGGTAAAATCTAACCTGGCAAACAGAACATAAACAGATCCCACTGTCATTATAGAATAACACAGGGTTTTGTCTTAGCTTTTCTAATGCTCCTTTTTTTACTGGTGTAGACTGGCTACAGATCACTGTTGTCTGATGTGACCTGATTTCAGGTCAGCTTTAGCTGGCACACAGATGGTTTTTGCATTTGTCTCAAGTATAAACTGGTGTGAAGACAAAGCTATAATCCAATTACAAATCATGATTACATTCCCAGCAGAAGATGTTTGTGGAGATGTTTAGTGCATACCTTATTTTCAATAGTATTATACTCGTTTGTTTTTAACTGAGGTGTGTATAGCATTACATATTCTTGAGCTTGCTGGGAAGATTTTTTCCACTTGTAAATGTGTGTTCTTCTTACACATCTTAAAATAGCAAGTGCCTGGTAACTCTTACCAGATTTATGGGTGGCCACAATCATATGAGCTTTGTGATCGCCAGCAACTGGCCACTATTAGCCTTTCTTAAGCAGCATATATTGGACTACTTGTTTAAATGCATTGTATATTTCAATACTAATTGAACACAAGAGAGCTTACCTCAGAGGTAGATTTGATGTCAAACAGGTGTCGCTGCATAGCCTGCAGTTTCTGTCTCTCTGCAGTCAACTAACAGTAACATTCACATAGTAAATAAAACACAAGGCCATAATCCAGTTCATATTATAACCTCCTGCATTGTGTATCAGGAGCTCACTTGATGCATATTAATTTAGCTTCTCTCTGTGTTTGAGCATACCTGATTCTCCATGTATTGTACTTTGTCTTTCTGCATCCTCAGCTGGGCTATACTTCTGTCCCCAGGAGCATGCTCAGTAGAAAGGTGTCTAGTTTATGGAATATACAGATATCAAGTATTGTAGGGATTACTTAGTAAATTATATTTTTTAATTGCATGACTGTCTCACTTTAGGAAATATCCATATTCTTTGAACACTTCTCTGCTCTTTGAGCACCCAGGCCATCCGCATTGTCCTTTAACACACAGAAATCCAACTGGAAGACTGTTTGCATGCCTAGAGATAACCACAAATGCTTCATTTAGCACAATGGAGACCACACTGGCATTATTTATTTGCTTGTGCGTTTATGTTCTCAAACCAGAAACTCACTTCCCAGTAGGCTCTGTGCTGCCAGGCTGAGGACTTTCAGATTGGTTGGCATAAAGCGGCACGGGGTCTGAAAAGTCCCTGTCAGGTTCTGTCTTACACACAGCGTCCACAACCCAGTCATGAACACCAGCTGTGGAGCGTTATCAAAAGTTTAATGTCAGAGATCAATTATTTTATTTGCTTTGATAAAGTCTATAGTAGCAGTACCTTGTGGGAACGGCTGGTTGCCTTTGCGTAGTACTGATGGTCTGTGCTGTCTGAAATGTTTGCTTGTGTTTTCACCGGCAGTCTGGATGAAGATAGCAGACAATGCATGCAAGCTTATTCTATTATTTTTTAACCCTTTATTTTTTAGTTAAGGGGTCGCTATGGAATTGAAACCTTCTCTGAATGAATGTACCTGCTGTGTTAGAGTGGAAGTTTGAATATGAGATGAGCCAGAACGTCTAAAATCACTGCCAAAGGCAACAGATACCTTAAAAATCACAATTGTTAGAAAGATACAAAATTTCAAAATTTGCTTGTTACAGCGCTCACTCCTTCAGTATAATATGTGTTTTAGGCGGAATAACTCAAAACAACATTCCTATAATTTAATTTATCATTTCATTCATGTAATATTGTTATTTTGTGCAGTAATACAGAAAGGTGTCAGTTTACGCTCTGTTACCTTGGTAGCCATGGGTTTGTGTGAGATCAGAGATAGACTGCTTCCTCTGGCCTTCATCTGCATGCTGGAAAAGGTAGAACGCTCTTCCTCTTGGAACTGACTTCTCCAGTTATCGCCACCTTTGTGTGTTCCAGCACCATTTTGAAGCATCCCTTTATAGAAATATAAAGATATAAAAGAGCTTCATTAACTTTACCGTACTACCGTTTATTGAAAGTGAAATCAGCCCTAGCGCAAATGTAAATGCATTCACCTTTGCTTTGTTTCCAAATATAGAATAACTACATAGGCCCTATTTGAATAAAACTGCTAAATGACTTCTCTTTTCAGAGTGCAGGTGTTTTCTGAACACAAACCACACTTTACCTTGAGTAGGCCCCTTACAGTATATATAAACTGAAGAACCTTTTTCCCATTCTGTGAAGCAGATCATTTTGTCATCTAAAACAAGCAAATCTTTATTTTCACAAAAGAGACAAAAAAAACCCAACAAAGGTTGGGTTGGTAATGGAAATGGTCAATTGGTTTATATGAACATTAATGTCATTATTAATCTCTTTTGGCCTATCTTAGGAACTCAAAACAATCAAATCGATAGCTACAGGTCAAGTACATATTCATGACGATTAAATAATTACACAATTGGCTGTTAAATCTCAAAGAATTATGATGCTCCAACCTTATATAGACCATATATTTGACTCCATATATAGAGTATATAGGACTTGCAGTAACTTCTTTTTAATATTTAATAGCATAAAAGTGTGGATTTGTTATACCTTGCACAAAGACAAACGCTTCATCTTTGGATTTAGAGCACCATTGTCTTTGCGGTTTTTTCTCAACTTGTTTAAGAAGTCATGTGTTGCTTATTTCTCATTGACATTTCAACATTAACCACATCCAGTCTATGATAAATGTCACATTTTTTCACCTGGGGGGTTTTTCAAACAAGTAACTTGAAGTGAGGAGAAGAGCCTTATTTTGCAGGTGCTGAAATGTTTTCCAGATATGCTACAAATACAGAACAAATATGCTAGAAATATTTTTTATCTTCAACCGCCCATGTTTGCAGCCCATTTTATTTTTATGACCCTTTTCTGAACTTCTCTGAATCATTAGTCATCCAGACTAATTATCAGAGGTTTAGATCAGCAATATGCAAGGTATTATTTTTCCAGTACTTTGCAGGATTAGTTTTCAATGTTGTGACCTTGTGCCTAGTGAATGTGCATTGATTTTAATTTGTTCCTCTGAGAGTTCAACCTGAAGATGATATTGATGAGACTGGGATTACTCAAGGCAATGAAACTCGTTATTCATCTCTCAGTCTGAATACAGTCTTCTCTCAGTTCCAGTCGCTGAGATAAATCCCTCAAAATATGAGAATAGTCTGGACTGACAGCAAGTTTCATTTTACAATTATGACACTTTAGAAACTTTAGTATTCGGTAAAATCAGTTTTAGTTTCCGTGTTCTGTGGAATTCATAGTCACAGTGATAACCATCAGATCTAAGCTGCGGCCCAACTAAATACAGCAAACACCCATCAAATATTTTCAATTCGCACACATTATTAATAATAATAATAATAAACAAAAAATACTGATATGGAACATAAAGACAATTCTGCCCTCAATTCTCCCCCACAAACACAGAAAATTTGATTCTGACTCACTTTTTTCCACTGTACCCACTCATTTCTGTTAACACACAATATATGATATGAAACAAAGACCAGGATATGAACTGTACTGTACTGTAAATTGAAGAAATGATAGTGTTTAATAGTTGAACACCCTGCTCCACCCAGTTCCACCATCATGACTTTTTATTGTAGGAGGTTGGAATTAATGTATTAATTAGTTAACGTGACATCTATTGCATTAAATGTGATAACTGCTGAAGATACACAAGATGCAGCTAATTTTGCACTAAACAGTGTTATTTTCAGGCATCGTCTGGTAAGTACCAAGGTAAGTGCCTAAACTATTTCCATGCTTGTGAAAAAGGCTAACTAGCATCATAATACATATACACAGTAGAATGTTTTTAACATATAACTTGGTTTTCCAATCACTATCATATACCAAATCACTAGCATTCCTAAAAATAAAAACGGTACAAACCAAGATTTTACAGCCTGTCAAAGTAGTACTTTTTCTACTTCCTCTAAGAACTGTTTGTTCTCATGTTGTGTTGAAAACCATGACGAGCCGATGTTTTAAATAACACAAAACCAAGACCTGAAGAACTAATCTCTAATTTGAATCTGTGTAACTCAGCTCAAGAATCCGTCACAGCCAAAAATGGTTCTTGCTAAAACGTGGATTGTTCGCTAAAAGATGCCACAAGGAACCACTGAAGAACCGCTACTTTTAAATGTGGCTTTACAGAAATTCATTTCTTGGTTAAAACAAAAAAAATCGTAATAAAGATGTGACCTTTTAAAAGCCAAAAACAGCCATCGTATTTCGTGTCAAGCAAGTTATTTTTGAAATTTTTGCACCTACTCATTTTCTCCCCATGCGCAGCTCTCAGGTACAAGAAGTGTATTTTTAGAGTGGTATAACTTACCCTTTACATCTGTTGTCTGGGTGATCCTTCTTTAAGATGGAACATTGATTTCATACACATTAGTAAAAGCAATACATGATGCAGTTGCTATCATAACTGCAGGATTTCTGTAGAAGATAGGCTCTTTTACCTCCCACACCTTTTTTGGTCGCACTTTTCCTTGAGACCGTCACTATGTGTGCTTTAGCTTCCTTCTCCTCAGCAAAGGCCTTTGTGGTGCCTCTGAACAGGAAAGAAAACCAAAGATTGAGTTGTCTGAGATGCACAGACCTCATTTTCTTTCTGCACTTTAGGAAAGCGCACCGTTTGGTTGCTTATCTCTTTTTCCTATGCTGAGCTGTGTTAGTTAAAAGGAAATACAGCGCAATGAAATATTATGTGAATCATCACATCATCTGGAATTTCAATGCCATTTTAATTGTGAAATGAATCACAATTATTAATTCAGTGGTTGATTTGAGTAATAAGTGATCAGCCAATCTAGCTTTAAAACATCCAATGCTTAAAATCATTCGAACTCTTGACTGTCAAAACAAAAGTATATTTTGAGTATTAAAATGCTAACAAAATTATGCATGTTTGATGATGCAATGCTGTTTATAATTAAAAAAAAAACTTAACATATTCTCACACACTGCTGTCACACTGGCAATAAAAAAAATAAACAAAAAAAGTATTTATATTAATTTAAAGCAGACTGACTAAAAGTTATTTTTTTCTTTGATTAATTTTTTTGCTGCTTTGGAGATGTGAAAACAAACAAATGCATAATTAATACAAGCAGACTGAAAAGAGGAAAGTGTTAAAAGGAGGAATAAAAACCTCACCTGTTGTGCGAGTGTCAGATAGATGCAAGTGAGAGAGCAATTATTAGGTCGAATGCTCTGGAAAATGTTCGGGTCACCCCTTTTATAATGTTTAGCATGACATTTAGTGGAAATTCAGCAAGGCAGACTGTTTCCCCACAGGGTGTTGGCGTGTGTGTGCGTGTGTGTGTGTTCATATTGTATACTCATGTGTGCATTAGAGAGTGTGTAGTAACTGCTAGTCAGACTGTCTCTATATCTTCTTCAGAAATTATGTGGCAATTTGTTGTTTCTGCTTCCTATTATAGAAAACATTCACTGGAGCAAAAACCCATTTTTTCAATTTTGAAGGATTGCATAGTGTTTTCTACATGCATATGTTTTATAGATAGATGTCTTTTTATTACGTGAGATCTCATGCTGTGTGTTTATTGCTGACTGTGAATCATAAATAAACAAATAAACTATACCTTTGGTGTGGATGAGCCAAAGCCCAAATTCATCTTGAACATCTTATGTGCTGTTTTACTAAGAGACAAAGATTCAACACATCTGCTATGAGAGATATTTGTAATTCACCTCATTCATTCTTTCAACATTTTTCAAAACATCTTACTTATCACATAAGATCAAATATATTTTCATGGATCAAATGGACCATGGATTAAATGAAAAAGCTAAAATTCTGCCATATACCTATATAAGGGCCAGCGTGCCACTTTCAAGCTAAAATCTGGTGAAGTCCATTCCGGAAGACCGGAAAATGAGATTACAAAGAAAATAACCTATTACGTGTTCGGAAAGTCCGTTAGCAGGGTTGTGACGTTGTATTCGGGTTCTGGGGGGAGACTGAACATATGAACAGGGTACATAGCATGTGTGTCGATTAGTTTAACGCAGGAAAAAACATCCTCATCCTGTGGTTAAAAAGGTTATTTGAGTGTTTTTGTACAAATTGTTCTTCAATAATGACACTCCCAAGCACATGTCTTTTCTGATACATGTACGCAACTACAACTTAAAAACATATTTGAAGATGAAAACAGAGTAGATCTGAACAGGTATCTTAACAACAGGCAGATCAATGATAAAAAAAAGTCATTTATGAAGTCTGAAAATTTCAAATAATATGACATGCATGTAGAATATGTATGAATATACATATAGAATACATTTCATACTTATCATGATCATACTTATGTACATGCATTATGTTTGAAGTTCAACAACTTTTTTTCTTCAATTTACAAGATCAATTTTTCTTGATGCTTGTAATTATTTATCAATGTAGAAGATTTATGAAAACATACTATAAGATACAATAAAGATATAATTATAAAGATACTATAGATACTTTATTTTAATAATAAAGATACAATAAACTAACAGTTGTTGAGTTCATACACTTTAAAGAATATGTAAGATTTGCTTAATTAAATTTATATATATATATATATATTTTTTTTTCTTCTTTTTTTTTTTTCCAGAGATTGCTCATCTTTCAGCTCTTTTACATTCATTTATAACATATGTGCCTGTCGAATTCAATAACATGTGATGATATGTACGCATTTAGAGACGAACGATGAAAAGAAAACGTTTAACCACTTCCAGGCTCAACGTTTTGTTTTATTATTAGTCTCTAGTACACAGATTAGAGCATCACGTAGTGGTTGTACAATATCAAATTTGATCAAAAAACAAACTGGTAAACTGAAGAAAAAGTTTGAGATTAAAAAAAGGGTCATATGTTTCAGGCATCTTTGAGCAGATACGTATAACACAGGGTTAGTTATAAAATTACTAGTTACTGGAATACATGCCAATTTTTGGCTGTATGTTTTTCTAGTTTAATCATAGACCTTATATTTGCTGAGAAATGGGGGGATGCGTTCAAATCATGATTATCTCATATCCGCATTCAACAACAATACCTGACAGGGGTGTGGAGAGTTGTAACAAAACCAATCCCCATTGAAGACTCTTTCTATTTTCTTGATTATTCAGCATGCCTAGACAGACACAAAAAAAACAAATAGAAGTTTCAAAGGTAAGAGATGTCTTGACTATTTCATGCAGGCAGCTGAGCTGCATGGATTTATTTTAAAATGCAGTAAATGGGTAACATGCAAGTAAAGGGAACTTTTTTTGTTAAATATTACAGCTGTTATTGTTTTCTCTTACGACTGACACTAACAATGTAACTCTTTCTATTCAAAGCCAGTTCTGCTATACAATCATTGTGAGTGACATCTGTAGCAGATAAATAAAGATATTCATGTTAATATGTTAATACTTCACATGTTAAAGTATGAGAGGTAAAAAAAACAAACTCTCAGGGGTGGTTTTCCAGACAGCAATTAAGCATAGTCCTAGACTAAAATGGCCCTTTAAACCTGATAAACAGAAATCTGTTTTGTCTCAGACTTAGCTCATAGTCTAGAATTTAGTAGGCTGATTTCTTGGAGGAAGACTAGATGGTCCTTTTGGATCACTGTTCTGTTGGAAGATCCAACCATGGTGCATTATATAGCCTTGTACCCCCAAAGACTTAGCTATTGTCTGCAGCTATCCAGCTGTGATCATTTGGAGAGTCTTTGGATTCTTCTTTTGTAATATTTCCTGTTAACTGAAACTCCTTGGGGCACTTCCCCCAGATATGGATTAGATTAAATCCAGATTAGGCCTTTGTTAAATGAGGACATTTAAGTAGGTTTTACAAATGTTTCTTGCAAAAAAGCATTACTTGTGAACAGTTTAAGACCAAACAAAGGCACTAATGTATTTTTAGAAGCCTTTTTTCAGTTTAGACAGCTCTGACATTTTAATCTAGGACTAGTCTTAAACCCTGTTCGGGAAACCTCCCCCTTAAGTATTGTCCTAAAGAAAATATCTAATGCTTTATCTTTTAAAAAATATTATTTTGAACTATTTCGTGCTTATTTTTGACTTCATATTTTGTAAAACTTAACAATTTGTTGCTACACAACAGATTTGTTTTTGTATTGCGATGAAAAGAATTTGCCCTTTGTGTTTCTCATATTTATATATCCTTTTAAAGGTCAAAAGGATAAACAATACAGATTTATTTTCTGTTTTTTTAGGGTGCCAATATAATTCTGACCATGACTTTGTCTCTCTCACTCTCCTTTAAAACAGCTGCCTTATGTTTAATAGGCTATATTGAATAATAATAATAATAATAACAATAATAATGAAATGTTGCAAAACTGACAACGAAAGCTAAAATATGCAAAGATTCATTCCAGAAAGATTCCTATAGACCTAGACATTCATTTTCTTTAGTTTAGTAACATTTTGTTTGTTTTTGTTGTTCTTGATAGCAGTCTTTTTTGTGCTTCTACTGTTTTCCTTGGATTTGCTTCTCAGTTCTTCTTGGTTCATTCCGTGTTTTTCAGACAACCTCTCTCATGCTGATTTAGACAAGCACAGGTGATTTTAAATTAATTGTATGTTAGTTCAGGACTTCATAGTCTAGAAGTTAGTAATGCTGTACTTCAAAAAGTCATTTAAAACCAGAATTAATTATTCCAGATTAAGCCAGTTATAGGCTTAATTTAAAACCTGTCTGGGACACTTCCCCTCAGAGTTATTCATTGTTAAACAAAAATGGGTACAATTGTTTTTACAATCTATGCAGCAAGTCAGTGCTCTGATGCTGCACACATTGATTTGACTATATTAAGCTCAATCTAGGAGGTAAAATAGCTTACCAATCAATAGCTCTAAATAGTAATAGTCCATAATCGAATATGCCAGCTTTTCTTTCTCACCACTGGATCTCGTTAACTTCATGATCATTCTATTATAATGTTCATTTGAAGCAGCTGCACTTGATTTTGCTATCACAAATTAATTTCTGCAAAATCTCTGCAATCAGTGACAGGTAAGCAAGCTGTTCACACTGGGACTTTTGTGTTGTATTTATTATTTATGCATGAAAGTATTAGGCATTAAAACCGTTTTTTCTTTGCACACTCTTGTATTTCACAATTCTTCAGATATGATAATTCAGAACTGTATCTGTTGTTAAACGGTGTGCATAGAATTACAATTTAAGCCAGCCTTTTAAAACTTTGCTTTAGAGCAGCGGTCTGAAACTCTGAATCCTGGAGGGCCACAGCTCTGCACAGTTTAGCTCCAACCCTAATCAAACACACCTGATCCAGATAATCAAGCTCTTCAGGATCACTAGAAACTTCCAAGTATAGGTGTGAGTTGGTGCTACGCTATGCAGAGCTGTGGCCCTCCAGGAGTTAAGCTGAGTTTGAGACCCTGTTTTCCTCCCGGGTGGGGCTAAAATGGGGCTAAAGGCCACTTGGGGTGAATAAGCATGAGGGGCTGAATCCTCCCAAACTATTTAAAGCTGCTGAACAGCCATAACTGGTTGTTTTAAATACTGTGACTTTATTAAATTTGTTTTTAATAGAATCTATATAAAAACTTCAGTAAAATTTCAGTATTTTCTTTAGCTTATGTAGCCTATTCTTGACAGCAACACAAACTATTTACTGTCTTTTGCCTAAAAAATATTTAAATGAACTGAAAACAAAATAATGGTTGAGATTATATAATCATCTCATTATGGTTATTATTGTTTTGATTATTTACATTAAATTTAAACATTGTTAATATCATTATTAGCCTGTAAAATTTCATATGACAAGTGTAGTATAATAATTATTATTATAACCAATATATATAATTTATTATTATTGTTGTTGAGAGTATCAACATATGCTTTTTTCAACAAAGTGCAAGCACACAAACGAGCGTCTTTTAAACTTTAAAATAGCAGTGGGGGGCGTGTGCGGTTTGGATCGGCCAACAAGAGATCAGGGGGAGGGATATACCAACAGAGCCCATCTTCCTCCTGACCTCTAAAAAACGATGGACGTGCCGCGTCCTTCTAAATTTAGACACTTATTCGTGTCTGTGCGCTGTAAGCTTCAAACTGCAGTTCTCGTTGATGTCAATAGTTTAGGCCTAGTTCGGTCGAAGCGAGGTGACAGACCCGCGCGGGTCTCCGTCGGCACTATGAGCGGCAGCTCGGTCTGACGGACGCGCACCACCGCAGTAACGGCACCCTTCATGTTTACGCGGCTCAGAAATAGGCGTAATGGCGCAGGGGAATAACAATAATTTCCTAACTATCCCTTCACAAGAGGGTCTTTTTAAGACGGTGAGGGTCGAGCGTTCTGATGACAATAGTAATGATGAAGATGAGGAAGAAACGGAGGAAGACGTCAGGCTAATCCCGAGGTCTTCTCCTGTTCCCAGAAAGCGAGGCTCTTCGATTGCGGATGAAACCGCGGAGTACATGCGAATCCGCCTGGTGTTAACGGACAGGAGAGTGTCGTTTGCAGACAGTACGGGAGCCGAGCTGGTTGATGTCAGAATGTTTGTCCCGTTTGATTCAGACGAAGAGGACAGTTCGAGGTGGGATGAAGAGGAGGCGCGGTACCGAAAAGCCTACTGTGAGCCCACTTACCGTGTGTGGCCGGAGTTCCAGCCGCTGACCGGAACCGAGCTCGTGCTCGCTGTCCACAGCAAAAAGCTGGAAGTGGAGAGCGTGACATCTGTGCCAGATGAGCCTCTGTCATTCGAGGTGCTTATTCGTGTGCTTAACATTTCTTTTCACAAATCAGTTTATGTCCGGTCCACGATGGATGGTTGGATCAATCACTTTGATCACCCAGCCGAGTACGTACAGGGCTCGAACGACGGCGAAACGGACAAGTTCTCCGTGAAGCTGGCCTTCGCTTCACCGTACCTGTTCAACGGAGCGCGGATTGATTTTGTTGTGCGCTACGAGACGCCGGATGGAGAGTTTTGGGCGAACAACTCCGGCAGAAATTACTCGGTAACTCTGTTACAGTCGTATGAAGAAGACGCAGTCCAGACCACCACAGCGGACACAGCTGAGCTGAGAGGAATCCTAAAACCTCCCAGGTACCGGTAAGTGGGCGTCAGTAAACTTACAACACGAGTCAAACAAACTCCGTTGTCAAATCTGTTTAGCCAGCTGTCAGTGTTGCTCTCTTACAAGCTAGTTTAGCAGATTAACACGAAAAAAACAAATAACTAAAGTAATGTCGTATCAAAAACGTTCAAGATTAAATGTACAGAGTAAAAACTGGCCTGGAGTACCGTATATAAACTGGAAGCGGAGAGGCAGACAAACGGCGTTCTGTGAACAGTCCGCTTGAGGGCCACCCCGGGTTTTGCATCTCCCACCCTCTGCTTACCTGTAAGAGGGAAACCCTGCACTGAGAAATACTGGAGGAGAGGCTGCACGTTTAAAAAGTGCTATATATATATAATTATCTGAGCCACTTCAGACAATAGGAAGGATAGCAGCTCTAATGCTCTTTCATTATAAATGAAACGCACCATCAGTTTAGTTTAAAGTGATAGTTCAGACAAAAATGGATATTCCATCATTTATTTCTCGCTCTCATGTTGTTACAAATTAAATTAAGTTGTTCTTTTTGTTTTGTTTTTTGGTTTCTGATGATGATGAAATCCAAGTGCTCTCCGCTTCCAATGAGCAACACAACTGAAATGTGTTCACAGAAAGATTATAGGACATTGTCCATGTTATGATATGAAGCTATGAGAAGATTTTTTTGTGCACAAAGAAAACAAAAAAAAAATGTCTTTATTAAAAAATGAATTATCTTCTGGATCAGTCTCCGCCGCCATTCACAAGAGTACGGAGACATATTTCTCTGCTTGTAAAAAGGCACAGCACATGCGTGTTCTGTGTCCGACATCAGTGGCACCACCCACATGCTGTGGTACTCTTGTGAATGGTGCTGGAGACTGACCTGGGGCCTGTACCATGATGGTGGCTAAACAAACTCAGAGTTACAGGATTAGTTTTGAGTTGACAACCAAACCACTCCAATCTGGGTTTGTTGGTACCATGAAGCTAGTCATCAACTTTCTGTCAACTCAGGCTTGATCCTGAGTTAATGTTGCACGTGCACATGGAAGTGTGACATCAGCAATGAGCAGCCAATCACATGCTTTTAAACTTCCATTCACTTCTCGTGAGAGAGTCAGATTCACTACCAAAGACTGAACAATATGAGGAATTTAAACACATTTACACAGCAAGATGAAACAATCTATTAATGAAAGAAGAAAACCGTAAAGTTATTTTATAAAGATGATAATGTTTCTAAGTATAACACTAAAATAACATAAACACTATAGGTAAAACACAAATGTAAACTCCTATGTAATCATGTTTACTTATACTGCATATTATCTATGTTTATATTAATTTAAAAGCCTATTGCTATTAAACTAAACTGGCTTGTGTAATAGATTAAGGAGATAATAATCTAAAAAAACAATGTTTTAATATGCAGCGTCCTTTAATTTGAAGTAAGAGAAGCTGGGGGAGTGGCATTATTGCATCAGACATGCGTCCCCTTGCTGGAAGCTGATCAAATTTCGTTTTGAGATCTCTAACCCAGAACATAACCTCCCCCGGAGCAGGTTAACAGTGTAGCGTAAGTTACTATGGCGATGAACACTGCGAAAAGTCAAACCAATTTCATGGTACCTAAAACCCAGATGCAAACTAAACTGAAACTTACCTGGCTAGCCAGCTAATCCGGCTTCTTGGTACAGGTTCCCGGTAGTAGGGATGTCACAACACCAAAAATCTAGCAGTCTGTACCGATACCACTAAAAGCACACCATACACAATACCACAGGGAACAAAAATACCAATAATACTTAATAACATGAACTCTTTATTTAACATGACAAAAATACAACATTAGTTCTAGAAGAACTGCCTCGTCATTCGGTGCTTACACTACTGAAGAAAAACAAGTAGTGGCAGGGCTTCATGTTTTTACTGACATTGTACCATAGTATGAACTCTCGTGACATCCCTACTTGGAAGAGGAGAAATCATTGAATAAAGTTTCGTGCACCGAAACACAAAAGTAAGGTATTCTCGTAGCTTTTTAAAACTGCGGTTTAATCAATGATGTCACATGTACAATTTTAACAATGTCCTTTACTACCTTTCTGGGCTTGGGAATGCCAGAAGGTCCGAAAGGTCAGAAAGCTCAGATTTCATCCCAAATATTTAAATTTGTGTAAACCAAGATATCACAGGAACAAAAGAAGAACCATAGATTAAAAAGAAAGCTTGTAGATCTTAAATTATTCAGGGTCTATTAACAGCATCTGTATTGTGTGAGTTTTGGGGTTGCACCATCTCCCCACCCCCTCACTCCCTTTTGAGAATGGCAGCCATTCGAGGGTGTGAGAGGAGGATGAAAATAGGACAAGGCAGGTGTCACTTTCAGATCTGGTGAACTGAGACCTTAACCCTGACCTTTTCTATAGGGGTTACGCAGTAAGAGACACAACAGACCAACAAAAGCAGACACAAACCTACGCCGGTTCCATCTGTACATCTAAAGACGTATTCTGTTTACAAGTTATTTCCACTTTTCCACCAACGACAACAAAAGTTTGCGAAAAAAGCCAATGAGGGGCATTTTTATGTACATTGTCATGGAACTCCTGTTTTGTCAGGAGATAAAAATCAGAAGACTGGTTTCGACCTACAGTTCCATACAGTCTCACAAGTCTTGTTCGCAACCTTTCCTTAAATGTCAAGTCTTGTTTCTACTACATTGCTCAAACATGCTACAGACAGAAGGTCATAGAACAGGATGCCAATCAAACTGCATCGCGCACAAAAATACTCGGAATATGCAACTACTTCTTAATCAAAGGGAAGGGTTGTGCAAAGACTCGCATGACCAGAGCATCTGACGATTGTGCTCTTCAAAGCCTTTCGATGATGTATGCAAGAACGCATGTGTAGTAAATGGACAGGACCTTATCCCATCATAGGATCTATCATGTAGTTTAAGGGTGAGTGGGTTAGACCATATCACCCACAGCTCTGAAAAAAGCATCTCAAGCTCTGGAGGCGGTCAGGTATTACCATAATAACAAATGTCACAGAGGTCACGGTTATTTTCCCTTTCGTGAAATGTATACGTATACCTCTGACCCATAGATTATACTTGTAGTTTGTAATAGTTCACCCGAAAATGAAAATTGTCATTATTTACTCTCCTTCATATTATTCCAAACCTTAAACTTAATATTTAACGGTTTTGATTTACGTCCATTGAATGGAAGTAGTATTTTTCGAAATCCTTTGTGTTCCACTGAAGAAAGTCTGTCAGGTTTGACATGAGGGTGAACATTCTTGGCAGAAATATCCCTCATAATATGTAATATTCTGTCATGAGCAACTACTAGTTTTAATTACTAATGATTAGTTATACAGATTATATCTATACTTTTCATTTATTAACACACTTTATTGATGTGTGCTGCTGAAGAATGATTGTTTTGGTGTGTATGTGTGCGTCTTCTTTTTAGAGCTGACGTTGGTTATGATGACTCCAATGACGGAGGAGATGGTATGTGTTCAATGACATCCAATAGCTTACTTATCTCAGGTTAAATATAAGAAACATTTGTCAGGTTAGTCGTTTTATGTTTCCGGTTTCTCTGTTATTTTTTTTAAAGCAGATTTTAGTGGCACGACGTGTGAAGCAGTGGAAAATCGAGCGCCCTTTGCACAGCCGGTTATAGTTCAGCCAGAGATCGACATCGAGGTGAGTGAGGTTTGCTTTGTAATCACCATGTTAAGTGCTGCTGGGATAGCAGGTGGAAAAAGATACAGCGTATTGTGAAAAAAAGTTTAAACAGGTTTGTTTTCCCCCTCTTTACTCTAACCTTTACCAGATGACGGTTTTTCGAGTGCGGTGTAACCAACTTTTCCATTTGTTTCAGTTTATTCTTATACCCAGGATTCCTGTCTGTCACTAATGCAGCAAGTGCAGATCTGTAGTGTTTTTCAAAGCAGCCCAGACTAAAGATAACTCAAGAATTTAGATATAACATTAAACCTTTAACTCATTGATTGCCTATTTTCTGTTTAACACTAGCTGAAATTCTGAATTTTCATCATATCTGCATACTCGCACAATAAAATTAGCTTGCTAAATTAGCACCAACATTTCACTGTCCAGATAACTACTTGCTTGTGTCTATTTGCAGTGTTTCAATTTGCAGCTGTTTTAAGTAACTGAACCTGGTATTTTTAACAATAGCTTCACTCTCTCTGTTTCTGGTCTGTGGTCAACCCTTTACAGTAAATTGATAAGACACATTATTATTACTTTACCAGAGGCCCTGACTAATAGACCACAAAAAAGTAGAAATTCTGTTACCATTTTATGTGGTTACAAGCCTATATGGCTTTCTATATTCTGAAGAAACAGTTTGATAAACAAGCAGTACCATTGAATTCCATTTAGTGGGTAAAGACAAAATCTTATGTGGATATTTGAATTAGCTTTTTTATTTGTAAATGAGCTAAACAATTTCAGTTAATTACCAACAATAACTTAACCTGTGCTCCTGTATATCATTAAAAATATTTGTTGATATTGTTATTTTTTTTCATCTGTCTACCTGAACAGCTCATTGAAGCTTCAGCATCAACCTAGGTAATGTGCATGTGACTTGCCAACTTACTGCTAACTTGTCTATTTCACCCATTCATCCTGTTGCATGAAACATGCATACTGACCCATAATATGTGATATCAAGATCAACCCTGCAGAAGCTATGTTTATATAAGCATACACCATGTAGTCAATTAGGGCGATCTTATTTTGACAGTTCCTCACATTTTACAACTTGAGACAAACTGCTGTGAAATTTCAGCGAAAGGTTGGGCTGTTTTATTGGGCTCCTTGGGCTGTTTTCCCATAGAGGATTTTGACAAGGGAGAGGAAAACAAAAAAATAAACCTGTATAACTGAAGTAAACGCACTCAAAACTGTCAGTTATATGTGTATACATAATAAAAAAAAACGGTTACCAATAGCTGTAGAAATAGTTTCTGTGTAAACAGTGTCTGTATCATTGCATGTTGACCCTGAGATTTCTCCTGCACAACTGTAAGCAGACAACAGCATTCCTTGAACATTTTCAACATCACTTTTCTCATTGTTGCTTTTATTTCTTGTGTAATTTTGTTACAAGATCTTGTCACATCACATTCAGACCTTTTTAAAGGTTGTGTTTCCATTAGCCTGATCTCCCCTCATTGGCAAAGGCTTCTGGGAAAAGAGCCAGAAAGAACTGGCACAAACTTTTGCTAACACAAATTACTTTCCTGTTCGCACTTGTATTGTAGGTAGTTCAACTATTATTTTATTTATTTACTTATGTTTACTTTTTTAACATTTATATATCTCATCATATATAATATTTCTTTATTAAATTATCTTTTTTTTTTTTTTTTAAGCTACATTTATTAGTGTTGATGAACTGATACTCCCTAAAAAACAGCATGTATAAAACAATAGAAAACTGTTTATACTAATATCAGTAGATAACTGTTGTTCATAATCCATGCTAGTGTCAGTAATAATAATATGCATTAGCAAATCCCATATCTTGATTTCTCAAGAAATGATTACAGTAATGCATATTGAATTTCAAGTTTGTGCCATTTACACTTTTTGTTAGTTGCTAGTAATTCAAATTCATGAATGCACAACAACCTGTTTACTTCCTACAGTATACATTTACATATACAAGTTTTTTTTTCTTTTCCCCTGTTACCTTCTTCTTTGTTGCAGACTGCCAAGGATTTGTCCAATTCTCCAGAGTCCACCAGGACTTCCTCCACATCAGGATGTACTCGGTCCACTGCAGATACTCCCCTCGGACTACAGTCAATGTCATCCAATAATTTACCACAAACAGAAGAGTCTGGACTTCAGCCGTTAACTCTATCCATCCCCCAGTCATGTTCAACACAGCAGTTCTCTGAGCAACAAGTCCATAATGTTGGCTTTTCCTTTTCCCTTCCCCTTCCTGCAGTCCTCATACACCATTGTGATTACCCAGAGACAACTAAGTATGTATCTGAGGATTCCAGTAAACCTGACCAATCCCTACATTCACAGAAAGATGATTTCCACACTGAGATGGTAGCACAAGTGCCTTTCGAGTTAGGTCAACCATTGCTGGCTGGATATCCAGACATGCCACAAATCCAGGAAGAAGGTATGAAGAATGTTAAGGAGATGGAAAATGTTGCAGAAAAGGATGCCTCATTGGCAGATGTGCTAGAGGAACCAAGTAGGAATGTAGAAGATAAAAAATCAGCCAAACAGCCGCCTCCATCAAAGAAGGTAAACAATGCAACTAAAGATGTGGAGAAGCTCAGTTTATTAGAGGGATTACAGCACCCCCTGGAGGAAGGAATTCAAGAACAGAAAGTAGAACTTGTCTCTTTGGTACAAGTCAATACCTCCAAGATGATCGAGTTGGAAAGTACCCCGATGGATAAGGAAACCGATGGTTTGGAGGCTTGCTGTTTGTTCCCATCTCATTTAGGTCCCACAAGACAGGACAAAGAATCCCAAAGTTTACTCCTCCATCCAGATTCTGATAAGTCGGCAACCAACCAACATCAGCAAGAGAAAGAACTTGTCTTGGATACAAGCCTGTTGGCCCCAGTCCATCCTGAGGATCCAAAACTTTATAACCAAACTACTACAATGTGTATTCCAGAGCATCTAACAAGCAAACCACAAAAGCCAGAGCCGACCAGCATTTCTGGAACTTCACCAACAGCCTTTGATCTTCAGTCTTCAACTGATAACTCTGCAGCAGAAGATGATTTAACTTTTGAGGGTGATGAAACGTCTACTGCTCCATTTCAGACATGCAAAGACCCTGAAACGCAGCACACACTGCCAAGACCCGGCACTGAACTATCTCAAATATCAAAGTATCAGACTGAGGTTTCTCTGGACACTTGTCTGGTGGTCTCTATGACCTTCTTCAGTGCTGTTATTTGCCTGGCTGTTGGGATTCAAGAGCCCAGTGTTTTTTTGTGTGTGGGATTATTCTTCTTGTCCCTGTGCTTTTAAGTTCTATGCCAGTTTAATTTTACCCTACATCTGTTTCGTCTGCAAAGCCTTAAGACTTGACCTTCTTCCTCTTCCCCCAGTGCCTTGAGGAATTCCAAAAAAAAAATATTCACATGCAAACAGATATGGTGTTTGTGTTTATGTGGTATTAAATTGAGTGAGTTTATCGTTCAGACTTCCAGTATCAAAACTGCAGTGGTTTAAAAATAATAGTTTGAATAAGCAATGTGTGTTTTAGATGAATGACATCACTGTGTACCTCATAACGTGATTGGCCGTTGGAATGTGGCTTAGCTCATTGATTCAAACTTACCAAAATTTGCCAGCGAGATATATATGCATTTATTACATTTGGCTCTCTTATGGAAGTCATTTGTGAGTGGTATGACTTGATGGTGCACGTATGATAAGATAGGTTGAGACTGGACAAACTGTGCAGGGGATTTCAAAAACGTTTTGAGTTGTACATTTAGTTAAATCTGTGGATGTGCTTGTTCTCAGTGAGGAGTTAGTCTGTGTAGACATCTACAAACTAAGCAGAGCATTTATCTAGTTAGAAAGTCACTTGCGTTTGTTTATTCACTTGGTTTCACTGTGAAGGTGTGTTTGGTGTTGTAAATGTGGTCATTTTGTCACGTTCTATGAACTTAAAATGAGTAAACATTAATCTTGTATGGCATTTTACATCTCTGCTTCCTAAAGGGTTAAAAAAAAACATTTCAAGTTGCTAACCTTTCTTTTCAGTTACCAGAAATGTTTATAGCATTTTGCAGTGATCTTTAAAAATGTGCCCCAAGCCTCTGATACCCCAAAAGGTCACGCATTGCGCTGAAGTCACGGCATCAGGTTACCGGGTGACCAAACACCATTGTAAGCAGAGAGGATGGAACCGTTCCTTTAAGAAATCTTTGACCCTTGATTTCCTTCTTCCAAAACTTGACACGAAAGATAGTCACATATTTTGCTATTTTGTCGTCTCACTGAATAAATGTGCAAACAAGGTTGTGAACACATTCTGTGCTAAATAATGAAATATTCACATGTATTTTATTAAGTCAATGTCAAAGTAGAAATAAAAGTTTATCTGATTAAAACTGATGTTTATTTCACAGCTTTTTTTTGTGTACAGCCCTTCACATCAAGATGATCACGCTTGCTAATGTTAATGTCAACAAGAATGAGAAATTATTCAAACTGAAATCAATTAAACTTTGGCATTAAACGGTTATATTCACAGAACAGTGAAACTCATGATACAATTTAATTTAAAAAAAACATAGCTTGTTGCACATTCATAAGTGTGAGATAAATGTGAGGTCTGACAAGGCATCTTGATTTTTTTTTTTAATGCAAAACCAATAACAATGACAAGTGGTAGTCTTTAAATATTTACATATGCACAGATTTGGTTGAACGATAGTTATATAATTGTGTTAATTGATTTTATTTAAGCGAAACGGTCCTGAGCATTGTTTATTCCAGAATTTATGTACCATCTCACACACATTCCAGTTTCATTGTCCACTTCTGAAAACCACCTGAGCTGCGATTCCCAAAAGCATAGTAAGCACAAGTAGACTGATGTTTGAACCGCTATCAACAATAAGCTTACTGTGCTTTCGGAAAACGCAGCCCTTAAAAGCAGTCGGACCTGTGAAATAATAACCAAATATAAGCTCTTGCATTCATTTATGCATCTGTTAAATCCAGCGCTCAAATACAGTCACTAAAAGATCAGTTTGACAGTATGAATATATTTTGTTAGACTATATACACACAACAGTTTGTATTCGTAAAAGGCAACATTTCATGTAGGTCCACCTCCTCCTGTCTAATGAACTTCTGTGCTTTAATAATAATAATATTTTTTCCCCTGGTGGAAATTTTAGGAAAAGAAAAAAAAAGAAAAAAATTAAAGATATTTCTGAAAAACCAGGGCAAGAAATAAAACTACTAAAGTTTGTTCGGAAAAGTAAACAGATAATCCCTTCTATTCAGAGATAAAGCATATAGCGAAGTATTTCAATGTTCAAAAAAATAAAAAATAAGATAAAATCCATGGAGTCAAAGCTTAATCTGAATTAAAATATGGGTTTAAAACAATTACTGAAAATATATTTGTTTTGCTTAACTTTTCTAACGGACAAATTGAAAAAGTAATGCTACATTTTATAAACTATTTAAACACTGAAGACAACAATACTATGGAAAACGTTGATGCTGATCTCTGGGAAATAAACAAAAAAAAATCTTAAATATATATTTAAAAATTCAATGAAGCATTTCAACACATCTCCCAAAAGGTTCTAAACTGCAGATGCTTTCATCATTCATTGGAACACATGATCTTCTTTCAGTCCCTATTTAGCATGGTCTTTCTCTAAAACAGGTATTTTCGACATGTTGGAACCCCGCATTTGCACTCGACGCGCATGCGCTTTTTAGGAGAGCCTGGGAGTCCCGTCAGACTGAAATTAGAATCCATCTTCGTGCTCTCAGCATCTACTGGATCAACTATGGAAAAAAAAAGACAAACATTTTCATTTACTTAAAGAAAAAAATAAATAATTGAATACTGTATTTATACAGAAAGAAAAATAAATTACGACACACTACTGTTCAATAAAACATTAAACAAAAAAATACTGTTAAAAAAGTTAATGTAATTTATTAATGTGATGCCAAAGCTGAATTTTTAGCTGTCAGCACTTCAGTCTTTAGTGTCACATTACATTTAAAAAAAAAAACAATATAAATTTGCTCATTTGGTGCTCAAGCATATTTAAAAGTAGAAACCTTTTGTTTTATTACAAATGTCTTTATTGTCAATTAATTTAATTAATTTTGCATCCGTCCTAAATACACACACACACACACAAAAAAGAGATACTCATCTCAAACTTTTGAACGGTAGTGTATGAATTAATTAATCTAAATTATGATGACCCCAAATGACTAGACACCATGTACGCATTCTTTTTCTATAAAGTCCCAAGCTTACTTTTCATTTTGTAGTCAAATGTGAGTTCCTCTCCTGCCTTTATTCCACGTGTGGCAAAGAACGCTATCCGCGGCAGTCGCTCGTCTAGGTTATCAATGAACACATTATATACCTGGAGGTTGGGGTCACACTGAGGAGAAAAAAGAAAATATTTGTGATATTCAATTTACTTCCCTCAGATGAAAAGCTACGGTTTAAATGCAATCAAGTCGGTTGTTTACGAGATAATGCAAGGATCTCAAGACCACTCACACTGTGATTGACAAAGTGAGAGATGTTTCCATGGTGAGCAGCATCCACGGTGTACTCGTCGTCGACGTAATCCAGATCAAAAAGATAGGTGGTGCCTTCTTTATCGTATATGTGACCTCTGCGTTCAGCCTCTTCTGTTGTAATGATCTAAACAAGAGATATAAAGAGGGTTTAACAATCATGAGGCCAGACTCACTTCTGGATAAGACAGATAAACAGGCAATCAGCCATCACAAGGAAACTGAAAAGTTGATTGATATGCCATTATCAACTAGTGAAGCAAAACATATTTCAACGAAACACTAAAGGTGAAAAAATAAACAACTCGTCTAAGCTACAGTGACTGGGTGCCACCAATACATAACATATTATAGGAGTTCATTTGCAAAAACTGAGAACAAAAATCAATGTTTATTTTTCAGAAATCTCTCTTTTTTTTTTTTTTTTTTGCCGATTCCAAATAATGTCAATCAAACTGTTGTTGGGTTTTTTGCTAAATTAAAGTTCATTGAAAGTATGTTTTTTAAAGTTGGTTTTAAAGCAAAATAACTAAAACTCCTTTTGCAAAAACAACTTTTTGAGTTAAAAAAAAAAAAAAAAACTTGTTTAATCTGCTGACAATGACAAATGTTTTTGTTGTTAAGATCATAGATAGTGGATGTGATTACATGCAATTCATTGTTCTTTTCCCTCATCAGCACAGCTTTTGAAAGGTTCTGTGAAAGTTTGTATTTTCCTTTCACGCTCTGAAAAATATATCAAAATATATCATATATCACGCTCTGAAAAATATATCATCTGACACGCTCTTTTTTGATGCTTTTTGCAAATGAACTCTTCATATACAGTATATAAAACAAGATCTGCTCTGTCCACAGAAGTAAAAGCATAGTGCCTCTCACCTCGCCGACGTACTCCATAACGAAAGTGTTCTTCCGAATGCGCTCCATGGTCTTTACCCCCCATCCCCTTCCATTGTCAGTCCTAAAAATGCAGAGGGAATACCGAATTCCCTTCTGCACCACTCTGTTGGCGCAGTCGATCCCGCAACGGCAGCGCTTGTTGCATTCGTATATGGGCAACCCGGGCCGAATGCGGACCTGACCTAATTCATTGTAAGCAAACTTGTGCTGCGATGCACCGGCACAGCAGCCCTCCACAGGGTTGTCCAGGCAGTCCGTGCATTCGCAGCCCACAGATACCTCATTCAGCAAGATGCCATCACCCACTTTATAGTCGTTTATGTAGGTGAAGTTCTTAGGCGGGCCTTCCAGGTCGACCTGGTTCCGGACGTAGATGTGGCCCTTGTGGGTGCCCAGGCCGTTGAGGTGTGTCTCCCAGCTTTTCAGAATCTGTCGGAGTTTGGCTCGCTGGACGAGCTGTGACACGGTGGCGGGGTCTAGGCGACGAGGGGCAGCACGCTTCTTCTGTCTCTGCATTTCTGCATTAAGGTCCTCCCGAAACTGGTTGAGAAGATCTATGCACTTCAGGTTCTTCCGTGGTTCCCATGTGTTGCTGGATTCGGGGTAGCCCTTCCATTTTACCAAGTATAACTCCTATGAAAGGGATAATAGGGATGATAACAAACATAGACGCTGAGCTAGTCTGACCAGTTTACATTAAATCAAACATATTTATGTAAATTACATTAAGTCACTATATTTATTTTGAGTGCCAACTCTCAGAGAACAAGCACACTATAGAAAAATGAAAATATGAAAGACGTTTAGATTAATAAAAAAAAAAAAAAAGGTATGACATTATGACAGTACACTGTGCACAATAATACACTATACGCAATATTCAATTTATTACATGGCTTAGTGGAATATTTGATTCTGATTGGTCAGTTGCCACATTCCAAGGTTTGTTATTCCCAGATAACAACCAAAGAGACTAATAACACAGGCTCATCCGGGTACTACGCGTCTTCTTGACCGTCAGTAATTATATCACTCCGGTGTCGCTGACAGTTTGGCGCCACCCTGTGGCTTAAAAATGCTTCACCACAAGTTAAAATGGAAGACTTCAACATTAATTTCAACATGCACGGAAAAGCAAAAGAAGTGGATAGAAGCTGACTCGACTCCACGGTTAAAACTAATTTTTGTTATTGTATTGTATTATATTATATTGTTTATTGCTTTATTGTTTACTTTTGGGGCAAGAAGCCGTGTAACAAGCGGGATAATACTTGTAACAGCTAGTTATCGCTTTGTGTCGGTCTGCCAATAAGCCTGTCGGGCATTATTCTGCAATAACAACCTGCCGGCTGTATATTATCCCTTACATTTTGCCTTAATTAATTAACTATATATATTGAGATGCATGTTTGTATGTATATTATATTTAATGTAAAAATAAATTACTGATGATTTACTCTTGTGTCATACAAGAGGAGTTTATTTTGCCTCAGAATAGATTTGGTAAACTTCAGCATTACACCATTTGCTCACCAGCAGATCCTCTGCAGTGAATGGGTGCCGTCAGAATGAGAGTTCAATCAGATGATAAAAGCATCACAATAATCCACACTACTCCTGTTTGAACTCGCATTCTGACGGCACCCATTCACGGCAGAGGATCCACTGGTAAGCAAGTAATTCTACATTTCTCCACATCTGAGGGCGAGTAAACTGTCAGCAAATTTTCATTTTGGATGCAGGATTCCTTTAAAACAAAAAAACAAAAAGGTAGATGAAGACTTGTAAGATCAGTCTTAGCTGTTTATGTAACTGGCCACCAGTGTGCTTTGATAAACCTCATTTTACCAATCATGTAATAAACTTTGACATGATGAGTACATTTATGAGCTTGACTTTTAAGCTCACCTGTACTATTTGTGTCTTCCCATCATTGATGACTTTCTTTTTGTAGTCACAGAGATATTCCACCTCATAATCGCACAGGTTGTTCTTGTTGATGCCCAGCTCATGGCACTTCACCCCCTGCTCTCGACAGATCACCTCCAGCTGCTCTCCAGTAGCGAGGCATGCCACCCTACAAACTTCAGCTACAAAATACACTTAGATGTTAATAGCAGGAAAAATGTGGGATGACAGACGTGTGCAAACTTTAGATCAAGAACTAAAAAGCTCTTCTGCAAATAGTTTATATCTTCCTTATGCATGTAAAGGTTTGCAGAGAATTTGAGAGCTATTATTATTATGCAGGAAATAAAGATAATAGTTCATTATTTAAAATTTGACTACAATTTCACAATATTACCATTTTACAGTATTTTTGATCAAACAGCTAAATGCAAATGCAATTGGTAAGCATAGGAAATTACAAAAAAAA
>JAUMHR010000055.1:8072409-8097058 GCA_032361145.1 Enteromius fasciolatus
ATACACATTACTGTAAATTAGATTGACAATCCAATATTCTAATATAGGCATTAAAAACAGCATATGTGTATTGCAAATATTTTCCAGATGGTAGGTTAACAAATTTTAAGTTAAAGTTAAATTAGTGACAAACAAATGCAAATTGTTTAAATTAGAAAATTAACTCCTATATCAAACAAATTTCAATACATTTAAGTAATAACTTATTTCATAAATAAATGTGACACGAAAATAAATATATAACTGCTTTTATATTGAAAGAAGGGGCTCATAATTGGGGGTTCAGGCATTAAAAACAACCAAACAAGTCAAACACACACACAACTCATTAACATGTTATACACTAAACGTGATCATTTTTGCAGCTTTGAACACACACACACACACAAACCCTTACAGAAAAATGCATGCATCATCATTAACCTTTAATAAATGGTCTAATCGTCATAAGCAATGGGCAAGAGATTCAGAGAACCTTAAAGAAGTGGGTAAACAACGACGTAGGCATTAGATTAACATTTTGCTGGAGAATTTTAAGCATGTGCTCCATGATAGTAGTGAGATCCAGTGATCAGACATGTTGTTAAATCATATTCCTTAAGAGAACGTGAAACTTACACTAAAAGCTAAACACTGAAGATTTCTCTAACTAACGCACAGAGTGCGTAACGTTACCTCTTTGCACCGTATGTTAAGCTGTACAACTTTACAAAAACGTTGATGCAGAGAAAGAGAGCGAGTCCACAATGGGCTTGTTCGAATGTATTGCATGAGCGCGCGGTAACGTAACGTTAGCCGTAACATCGACCTAATGTGCATTTGTATCAACAAGATTCTTCCAAACCCGATTGTTTAATTCCGTAGTATCTTTGAGAAGACATCCCTTAACTAACACCTCGAGTATTACATCAGACATATTGCGTGTAAACTGTTGTTTCTGAGCGATTAAAGCGATATATTCTTACCTTTCAAATTTTCCGCCATCTTCCGACCGCCGCCAAAATTATAGGATTGAAAAAGCGATAGCTGATTGGACGTGGAACAATTTGAGTGACGGTTTGGCCAACCAATAGAGGCGGAGTATTTCAATCGACAACTGTTTATGGGTGTTTTAAATAAAACGTATGAGAGATTTTGTAGGAAAAATCAGATTCATGATTCTTAAAAAAAGCTCTCAATACATGGACTTAACATTTGTTACACGCATTCTCAGTTATTTTAGCTCCCCGTCTGCCATTTTATTTCCTTTGTCATAGTTTACTCGAAACAGAAAGTCGATATGTTATTATTTTTTATGCCTGAGGCTTTTGTTTAATTATATGAATTGGTGGCATTACAGATTATACATTTTGTTTAAAAAAAAAAAAAAACTTTTAATTTGTCTTTCGCCGTTTGTGAAGGCGGGGCGAAGAGTTCATCCATTGTCACGTGACACAGAAATACTCCACAACTTCCGGAGAAAGTCAACATATGTTTGATGGGCGTTTATAAATGCTTCAGGTGCGTTTTATGCATTTAATTCAACATTTGCATGTACAGTTTAGCGTAAACGTTTGACTTTTCACGATTATTTGTCCTCTCTCTGAAAATGTACAACAGAGAATGGAAAAGGCCTAAACTGCGGAATTGAGAGACCGGTGTCTGCCAGCTTCATATAACAGACGTTACTGCATAAGACACTGGATGCACAGAATTGATTATAAACGTTTTGTTTTGATCCTACACAAATAAGCAATTTAGTCGATGACTGTCTTTTTTGCTTTAATTCGATTTTTAATATATACATAAACAAAAAGTACCAGTTGACCCATTTAATTCAGTTATTACCTTCCCTTAAACAATAAATGATGAATTAAACTATGTTTATGCGCAGGCATCATGACGTCCAGCATCGCTCGAAATTTCCGCATAGCAGCTGCCCTTCTGGTGTTTCTTGTTTTTATAGATATGATTTCACTCGCATATGCAGACAAGGTACAATTTCTACCTCTCATATGTCCATCTATCCACTCCATATTTTGCCAGATGTGTCCCACTTATGTACAAATTTGTTGACTACACAGAGTTATGAAGATGTTCGTTGCAAGTGCATCTGTCCACCTTACAGAAACATCAGTGGACATATCTACAAAAAGAATGTGTCCCAGAAAGACTGGTGAGACAAGCTACTGTATTGACAAAAGAACTGTCCAAACAAACCTATATTGTCTTTAAAGGTTATTAAATATATATCAATAAATATGTAAACTATCTTCGGCTATCTGAAAATGAAGTGTTAATGAATTGGCTTGTAGTAATTGTCTACATGTGGTGGAGCCCATGCCAGTGCCTGGCCATGATGTGGAGGCCTACTGTCTTCTCTGTGAGTGCAAGTATGAAGAACGAAGCAGCAACACCATTAAGGTATTGTGCGACTTCCAGTAATCAATAAATCCTATTTTAAATTAGAAATGTTTATTATAATCTACGTCTATGCCTTTGTAATCTAGTTGTGCACTTTAAGCAAAGTTATATTTTTATTTATTTCCCAGGTGACCATTATAATCTACTTGTCAGTGGTTGGAGCTCTTCTGCTGTACATGCTGTTTCTACTCCTAGTTGATCCTCTAATCCGCAAACATGATCCGTACACCATGCCACTGCAGAACGAGGAGGATTCTGAGGTTTGTGCATATAAGTTTAAACTCTTTCCATTCAAGTAAAGCATAACATACATTTACATTACTATTCATGACTTAATGATCAAGGAATAGTTCATTTATGTTGTAATAGTACATTTATTAAGGTTTTTTGAAAATATGTTTACCAATGCTACATGTATTTATTTTTAAAAAAGGGAAAAGTAATATTGTGAAGTATTAATACAGTTTAAAGTTTCTTAGATTTGTGTATGTGTTTGATAGCAGGCTTGGGACAAAGAAGTGTATTTTTATTTAAATCCCTTTTTGTAGCTAATTTGCTCATTATGAATTTAGGGTTTAATTTTGTCCTTTGTCTCCACCTACAGGATGTGAGGCCCCGTGTGGATGGCTCACAAGGTCGTGGGAACACTGTTCTGGAGAGGGTAGAGGGGGCTCAGCAGCGCTGGAAGAAACAGGTCCAGGAGCAGCGCAAGACTGTGTTTGACCGCCACAAGCTGCTCAGCTAAGTCCTCAGATGGACTCCAACTTGAAAAAAGTCTAATGGGCACCACTGACTGAGACAGCTTGCATGGTGGTCTTATAGTTTCAGCTTATGTTTTATCAGTGGGCCTGCGTTATCATTAGTATTATAATCTTACCAAGACTGACTTGGTTGATTCCAGCTTTCAAACGGAAACTGTGAAAACATAAGGCAACTTGTTTAGTTGCTTGCTGTTAACATAGACATAAATTAAGAGAGTCAGCCAGCTCCATTTGGTCACAGTCACCTTCACATTTGTCACACAATAACTTGAATATATCAGTGCTGTGACTACTTTGCTTTGAAATAGCATTGCAAAGGATGAGATTACATGGATGTATGCTGTGTGATCTGGAAGTACTGATGTGGACAAGTATAAAACTATAGATGCTTTAATGAATGTGAAAAATGTCATTGCACTGTTGTAGTTTCACTTTGAATTACCAAAAAGATGTTTTTAATCATTCCTATTTATTTATTTATTTATTTGCAAGCTGATAACACCTTTGAGGGTGTCACATGTCACAAGCATATGATTATAATGAATAAATATAAATAAATGAATGCTGTCAAATGATTAATCATTATTAAAAGTTTTTGTTTACATAATGTATGTGTGCATACTGTGAATATTTATGTATGTATAAATGCAAACACATGCATGTATATATTTAAGAAAAATAAGTTAAGTTTATATATTAAATATAATATAAAATATAAGAATATAAATATATACTGCATGTGTTTGCATTTATATAGACATGATAAATATACACAGTACACATATGTTATGTAAACAAAATAAAAACTTTATTTTGGGTGTGATTCATCAGCACTACAATAAATGTATATATTCATAATAGTTTACATGATCAGCACTTTTAAATAAGCTTCCTCTTATATGCTTGACTGTTTTCTTGAATTGTTTGATTTACAGACATCCAGAAATATTGATTTTGCACCTGAAAATGTGAAGGAATTTGAAGGACTTTGCTTGACTGTCGTATTTGCTGCTATAATCATTTTCCCATATGTATCCAAAAAACTGGCAGCTGTTGTACAGCTGAAATATTCTTGCTTATGTGAAAATGCACTAAAATATTAAATATATAAAGAATGTTGCCGACTTTCTTTGTATAGCTTTTTTCTTGAGAAAAATGACTTGTTTTGTTCAGCCTGGCATATTTTAATGCCACCTTATGTATCCTATTCTTAACTATTTCTCCTTTTTAATGTCTTATATCATCTGTGGTTTTGTATAAGCAGCTGAATTTCTCTTACAGAACCTTAGTCATTCTCTTTCTTCATCTGCTGTACCCCAAGGCCGCCCATCCCCTCCTCCACCTGCCTCCACACCCCCAAGAATGGACACCGACTGCCTGTCTATATATATCCCTCAGAAGGGGCCAGCTGCGCCCAAATGCTCCCTACCCCTCCAATGCTTGCTTGTCTGGTGTAGGTTTGCAGCAGGGGCCAGGGCCAAGAAGGTACACTGTGCCTTCTTAGAGAGGGCGAGATGGTGGATGAAGCCTAGGACCATACTAAAGATCTGACCTGGACTTAGGAAGACCAAGGATTTTGCTAAACCTTTCAGGTTGTGTTTCTTTTTCGTGGGGACTTAAGAAGATTTTACTTTTGAGAGATTCAAAATGGAAACGGCCGGCGGCGGTGGTGGTGGTGGTGGTGGAGTGGCAGCTTTGACCTCGTTCATCATGAATGAAGAAGAACTGAAGAGAAAGCAAAGAGAGAAACTCAAGAAACTGCAGGCCACAGGAGGAAACCCTCGACCGCCACGATCCCTGTTTTTCTTCACGCTCAAAAACCCTTTCCGGAAATCTTGCATCAACATTGTGGAATGGAAGTATCCTTCAAACTTACATCCATTTTGGTTTCCATTGTTTTTGACTGGTTTGATGTTTGTTTAGTTTTGAAGCATAATTGAGATGGGCATGCTATACAAAGGCATCCAACCCCCAGAGAGCTGGTTTAGCATGCATGCCAGAAAAACCATGCAAACATAACTCTGATCTGTCTAACTCGGCATCCGATGTTCAACAACAACAAAAAAGACTGAGGTATTTCCTCCATGATAGATATCTTTATCTGTGAGGTGGCGAAAATATAAATGGTCGGTTGTTTTTCATAATCCCCAGGTTTAGTGTGTTGTAAGGTGCTGAAATCTGTGTCTCAGTTGTGAACTGAAGGTGTTAAGCTTTTGTTATGTGTCAGCCTCACCATGGTCAATTGGAAGCAGTTGGATCAGGTCTTTAGATAGAAGATGATAAGGATGAACCCCATCCTATTTACAACCAGTCAGCAAATGCACTATTAATAAGACTTTAAACTAGTGTTAATTGACCCTATTTACATTTTATTTTTCTGTGTTATAGGGTTTAGATTGAGAATTTTGTATTTGTAAATACATGTACAGATATTTGCAAGTTCCTAAATTCTCAGCAAGAACAAAAATCAACTCTGTTGCAATTCAGAAAAACTTGGAAATAGGTTCTTAACTTCCTCTTTGAGACCACCCTTGGAGACAGAACTGACATATACAGTAAACATTTGCTTTACAAAGTGAAACTTGCAGTTCCTGATTAGTTCATTAAACAAGACACATATAACTGTGAACTGAAGATTTTAAAGTAGAAGTGTTTTAGCTTTTGTACTGAGGTGAATAGGAGAGGTAATTTTGGAGCTCTTTTTTGCATAGGTGTATTTATACAGTTTAATGATATTCTGGCTGTGTACAGCTGTTGCGTGGGATCACTAGTGGACATGGTGCTGAGCTGGCAGGGAATTTCTGATTCCACCCCCTAGTGGCAGAAATTCACAAATATTGTGCTGGAGACTGTGAGTCATGTAGTTTAAACTGAAACTGCATCAGAATAAATACATGATCATGAAATCATATATTTATTATATATTCTATCCTACTAAATGTTTACTCTGAGGTAACATTACCTGTTATTACCAGATAACATTAATACATCAAAATCCAGTCAGTTTTACATGTATTTGGCTATGGGTGACTGTTAATTTTTGTTTAAATCTGATTGATGATCCCCAACCTGAATGTGAAACATGATTGCCTTGTTGTTTTTGCCATGTCTACTCATTGTTTTCCTGAGCAGATGCCATCAGACCCTTTGAAATCATCATCCTGCTAACTATCTTCGCTAACTGTGTAGCTCTGGCTGTGTTTCTGCCTATGCCCGAAGAGGACACCAACAACACCAACTTAACATTGGTGAGAAGTTCCCATAGGAGAACATACATGCTAAATGAATAACCTCTGATTACAGGTAATTTGAAGTAACGCATCAGCTAATTTTGGAAATATTTGCTACTGTAGGTAGGTAGATGGCACAGGTGAACTGAAGGAAAGGAATAGTTATGTCTTAGACACACCTCATGGTGTGTTGCCAGAGAATCTGAGATACTTAAACATGTCCAAGATAAAGTGTTGTTCAGATTTGTCCCTGCTCAGGTCTTTGGCCCTTTGGTTATAAGGGGAACGTAGATGTTTTGAAACTGATACATGTGCGCTAATGTTCCTGCCCAGTTGGCGGTTGCACAGGACAAATTTGGGATTTGCATAAACTCAAGTTCTCAATTATGGGTTTATATGCCTAGAATGCAATTTAGACCCTGTTTTACAAACTAAAAATATACCGTGCTAGCAGGTGTTGTTTTGTGTGATGAGTTTTATATTTAGTCTTTGATTTGAGATGTGCATGTCTAAAAGGTACAAGTGTGGCGTTTATAAATACACTCAAATCTCAGAAGGGGATTTTCATGACGCATCTAATGAGAAATTAACATGCATTCTATTGACATGACTGTTCTGTCCCACATCGAGGGTCCACTTATTGCACAATGATGATATCGTTTACCCCATGTGGACACAGAACTTTGCTGTTTTGCTCAATTTCCTATGTGTTTTTTTTTTGTTTTAGCTATTTAAACAGTTAAAAGTAATGATGAATCCTCTTTACACAAGCTTATTTCATGATTCAAGCTTTGACGGTATGTAGGTCACACACACTCTTTCCACTAGCGTGTGCAGTCATATTCTTCTTTCTCAGTACATAGAGTGTTATTACATTTCAGATGGCACAAATCTGAGCCCCGCTCACTTATTTACTCCCCTGAGGTTACAGTGACTTACACTCCATTCCTCGGATACTAAGTCATGAAACGGGAGCTGAGAGTGGATCTCAGTAGACGTGGTCGGAATTAGGTTGATATGACCTGTCCATGTAGAATGAAAGGCTGTGTGTAAACATACTGATTAGCTCCTCACTGCACATTGAGGACAGATGTTTGGTTTGGCGAAATGTTGCACAATGGTTCAGGTTTCAGTGGCACTTTGCGCATGTTTTTTTAAGAGCAAATGATCAATGTGATGCAGATGACAGAAGATATAAAGGATGTGGAAACTGCAAGAGTGTCTTGTAGGTTGTACATTTTAAGAGTTAAAATACTTTCTCTCAATACTTTATATCTTGCAGTTCTCAGAATCGTGACTGTATCATGTTTTACATCCCATTAATCCCTCCTTTAACATTGTGTGTTTACTTGCAGGAGAGTCTGGAGTACATCTTCCTGGTCATTTTCACTCTGGAGTGCTTCCTAAAGATAATAGCATATGGGCTTTTGTTCCATGAAGGAGCCTATTTACGAAATTGTTGGAACATACTAGACTTTGTCATTGTGTTCATGGGGTAAGATCACACTTAGAATGCTCTCGAACACAATTGTTCGTAGTTGTTGTTTTTCTCTGTAAAGATTGGGGTATTAATAATACAATAAAAGATGACATGTTTTGCATTTCTTAAATAATACTCATATTAAATTGCCTCTGCAGGCTCTTCACACTTGTTGTGGACACCATCAACACAATAGCAGGAGTTCCCAAAGAGAAAGGAGGAGGGTTTGATATGAAGGCTCTTCGAGCATTTCGAGTCTTGCGACCACTGCGGCTCGTATCAGGAGTTCCCAGTAAGACTTTTTAAGCATCACGAGTAGGGCAACATAGACCTATCTAGATCATAAATATATTATACTATATATAGCCGGTGCTGAGTGAAAAGTTTACACTAATGTGTTTATGTACATGCTTTGTTAACTTTCTTGTAGGGTTACTATATAATCATGTATGTTTGTTCAGTGTTAATAAGGCTGGGTGTTAAAAGTGTATTTGTTGTCATCCAGGCCTCCAGGTGGTAATGAGCTCTATTCTGAAGTCCATGTTGCCCCTCTTCCACATTGCTTTGCTGGTCTTCTTCATGGTCACCATTTATGCCATTATGGGTTTGGAGCTGTTCAAATGTAAAATGCACAAGACATGTTACTACCAGGGCACCAGTGAGTGTTACTATTTGGACTCTGCAGATCTTCAAACATATCTCATAATTGAAAACAAGTTTCAGATATGTAATAGCAAATAGCTTGTTTTAATGATTGACAGATGGCAGTACTGTTCAACCTCTGTTTCAGATATCATTGCCGTCAGGGAGAATGAGAAGCCATCGCCCTGTGCTCAGGCTGGGAACGGGCGCCGCTGCACCATCAATGGCACTGAATGTCGGGCAGGTTGGCCCGGTCCCAACTTTGGCATCACCCATTTCGACAACTTTGGCTTTGCCATGCTCACAGTCTTTCAGTGTATCACAACAGAGAGTTGGACTGATGTGCTCTACTGGGTAATTACTTATTGACATGACAATCCTTCTGCTTACTCTTTTGTGGAGTTTATATGAACAGGCAATAATATGCTAAAGTAAAAAAATTACTGATGGGACACTATAAAATTAACAGTCAAATAATAAAGTACAGTTTAGACACAATATTTCCAGTTGTTTTGTCTGTCTTTGCTCCAACCAACAAAATAATTCCAAATGAAGTCAAAGCTTGATACCCTGTTTTCCCTGATCTTGACAAGAAATCGTTAAAAGAAGTTAATTTATTTTGAAATGGCGTCTCTAGACCTTGTTTCCATCGCAAATAATGCACAGAAGGCTTTGTACGTTTTTTTCCGAACACATCCAAATGTAATGTTTGTCAGAATCTAGTGATGGTTTTATCTTTCAGATTAATGATGCCATGGGGAATGACTGGCCCTGGATCTTCTTCCTGACTCTGATACTCGTGGGCTCCTTCTTCATCCTCAACCTCGTCCTTGGAGTACTGAGCGGGTATTAGCTCTAGCTATGTTTTTGTTGTAATACTAACTGCTTAAAGTTTGGTTAACAAATTTCTATTATTATTCCAACCAAATAGTCTCTGAGTCTACTGAAATGTTTTGTATATTCAGTCATCTTGATCACCTTGAGAGGCATAAAACTCCAAGAATATCACAGGAAGCCATTTCAGCAAATTTAACATGTTTAACTGAGAGTTCTTCCTCTGTGCAGAGAGTTTTCTAAGGAAAGAGAGAAGTCACGGTCACGAGGAGAGTACCAAAAGCTACGAGAGCGACAACAAATGGATGAGGATCTGGAAGGTTACATGGAGTGGATCACTCATGCTGAAGTGATGGATGGAGATTCGGAGGGTAATGGTGCTATCACAGTTCATTGTGTTATGTTATTCTATCAATCTATCTGAGCTCTCTGTCAATCAAAAAAAGCACAGGAACTGCATCTCTAAGGTTTCTCACTACTTTGATTTACTCTCCAGCACTTCTTCTTCTTAGAAAGGACACTAATTCAGAGACAGACAGTTTTTACCAGATGGAGGGGATCAACAGGGTGATCTATTTCTAGTGAGTGTGCAATCAAGAGCAAAAAGAAACATCGTGATTTAACCAATGACCGATTCTTTATTTACTGTGTAATCCGCAGCCGTCTCGCACGCCGCTGGAACATTGTTTTACGGAGAAAGTGTCACGGTTGGGTGAAATCTAAATTCTTTAACTGGTGGGTTCTCCTTGTTGTGTTACTCAACACTCTGGTCATTGCAATGGAGCATCATAACCAGACTGAGGGGTTAACAAATTTTCAAGGTATGTTACAATAATACATTACAATACACAAGGCAATACAAGACTCCTCTTTAGTATTTTTCGGGTTGATGTGAGGAGTTCTTAAAAAAGTATCATTCAATAATTTTTGTGATTTTATGATGTATTTATTTTGGTGAAAGAAGTTAATGAGTCTTGGTTCTGTCTGCAGACACTGCCAATGTAATTCTGCTTGCCTGTTTCACGATTGAGATGGTTATGAAGATGTATGCATTTGGTCTAAGAGCCTACTTCATGTCCATCTTCAACCGATTTGACTGCTTTGTGGTCACGATCGGAATACTGGAGATCATCTTGGTCGGGTCAAACATCATGACACCACTGGGGATCTCTGTCATGAGATGCATACGACTCCTGCGATTATTTAAGCTCACGAGGTATACCTTTAATAAGTTATTATAAATGTCCAAATATCATGATTATTTATAACATACTTTCCAAATCTTACTACCGTCTTAACACCCTTCTTTTCATGCAGCAGTTGACAAAAACATTTGCTCTGAAGTAATGAGAACTGCATTGGTCTCTCATTGGTCTTTAGGTACTGGACATCACTTAATAACTTAGTGGCATCTCTACTCAACTCAGTGAAATCCATCGCTTCCCTGCTCCTACTCCTCTTCCTCTTCATTGTCATCTTCGCCCTCCTGGGTATGCAGGTGTTTGGTGGGAAATTCAACTTCCCTGACAGAGTGATTCAGCGTAGTAACTTTGACGACTTCCCACAGGCCCTTATCAGTGTTTTCCAGGTACTTCAGCTGCAGTTTTAGTAAAACTCTGCTCTTATTACAAAAGCTGTTTATGTGAGATTGGGCTTCGTTTTCAGGTCCTAACTGGAGAAGAGTGGGACTCGATTATGTTCAATGGAATCATGGCTCATGGTGGACCTCAATCCCCAGGAATTCTCGTCAGCATTTATTTTGTAATTCTGTATGTCTGTGGAAACTGTATCCTTTTGAAGCGTATGCATGTCCATGCTATGAATTTGTCAGAACTGATTTGGGATGATAAATCTGAATTCATTGTGTTTAAAAGAATATAGCAAAGCACCAAATTTAAAATAAACATTTGCTATTGTTTCTGCTGCTAGGTGCAAAGAATTTCACTACCGGTAATATTGCATTGTTAGGATAAGCTTGTTTGGACTTTTCCTCAGCAAGCTGCTAAATAGTCGTTCTCTTGAATGTCTTCTTGGCCATCGCTGTGGACAATCTAGCCGAGGCTGAGAGCCTGACAGCAGCACAGAAAGAGAAAGCAGAGGAGAAAGCCCGGAGGAAACTCATGAAGTAAAAGAACTATTAATTCATAATTTTATTTCATCAAGGATGCATTAAACTGATCAAAAGTCGTATCTGTTATGTCGCAAATGTTTCTGTTTTTGATTAAATACATTCAGCCTTGGTTAGTGTCAGTGTATTACTAAACATTTTGTCTTATTTATTTAAATAAGATTGCCAGAAAAAAGTGAGGAGGAGAAGGCCCTGATGGCTAAGAGACTAATGGAGTCCAGGTCAAAAGCTGAGGGAATGCCCACCACAGCAAAGGTACAACTGACACAAAAGATAACTGTGCTTGCTTTATATAAACCTTCCGCAGTACTTTACTAGTTGTCTAGTTTGGGATGATTCACCACATCTTCAATCGGTCAGATTGAATTTTAGGCTCTGATGCTAGGCTCTTATAGTCTGCTAAATAAACAAAATGTAAATGCCTGAACAAGTTTCATGTTTTTGTCTCTAGCTGAAGATAGATGAGTTTGAATCAAATGTGAATGAAGTGAAAGACCCCTTCCCTCCTGCAGATTTTCCAGGTAAGGTGGAAAGACTTTAACGCAGACTTTATATATCATTTGAGGGCTCTGCACTTCAGAAAATGCTGGCTCAGACCTCACAGTGCGTCTCTAAACATGTAATGGATGAAGTTCAAAGATAGCTGATCTATTATAAGTAAAATGTATTATTAGCTCCAGCCTCCAAGCTCATTTATGGAGCACATTTCAAACCACAGGCCTGGCTATTTTCATGTGATTTTCGAGCTGTGCAAAATTCAATTAGCTTCACAGCATAAATGGCTTCACGATCATTGCTAATCCAAATAAATCAATTTGATCTCACACAAATAAGCAATGCTATTTTCTTCCCTGCTGCTCAGGTGATGATGAGGAAGAGGAACCAGAGATCCCAATCAGCCCCAGGCCCAGACCCATGGCTGACCTACAGCTGAAGGAGACAGTGGTGCCCATGCCCGAGGCCAGCTCCTTTTTCATCTTTGGCCCGCAGAACAAGTGAGGCTGATTCATAATACCATGTAGCTTACTAAAACAATTAGAAGTAGACTTGAATTGTGCCTACACATGGCATTAAAATGATTTACTGATGCTGTTTGTTGAAAGGTTCCGGAAGCTTTGCCACAGGATCATAAACCACACGACCTTCACCAACATCATCCTCCTCTTCATCCTCCTCAGCAGTATCTCCCTGGCTGCTGAAGACCCCATTGACCCCCATTCATTCCGAAACAAAGTACCAGAAACTTTGATTATTGGATTGCGTTTACTGAACTATTCATTCATAGAAATTGACATTCATTAATTCATTTCACAGGTCTTGGCTTATGCCGATATTGTCTTTACGACTGTCTTCACCATTGAAATTGTGCTAAAGGTAACAACTTAATGTTACTTTCAGATTTGTGGTTTGGCTGACATTTAAATCAGCACTGACTTGTGTATTTTTAGATGACGGTTTATGGAGCGTTCCTGCATACTGGCTCTTTCTGCCGAAACTCCTTCAACATTTTGGATCTCATTGTTGTGGGGGTTTCCCTCTTGTCCATGGGCATGGAGTAAGTTCAATAATATCTGCTGTTGTTTCAGTTTTTAGTATACATTACCCATAATTTTATTGCTTTGAGAAGGATATTTTTGTCTTAAACAGGAATATAAGTTTAATATAAATTGAATATAACTTTAATATAAATTGCAAAGACAAAGCAATAAATAAATGTTAAAAATCAGTTACTGTTTTCGCATGTGCATTATTAGCTGATGACCAACAGCATTTTTGCACATTTTAATTCATTTAATTGATGAAGCACGTTGCATATTTTTAGCAGTATTTTTTAAAAAAAGAAAGAATTGAATTAATTATACAAGTGAATGTTTTTGTAAGTTTTAATTTAAATACAGTGAAGGCCATTCATTAAATTGCATTATTGTATTGTAGGTCGAGTACTATCTCAGTGGTGAAGATTCTCAGGGTGTTGAGGGTACTTAGACCTCTAAGGGCCATCAACAGAGCCAAAGGGTTAAAGGTGTGTTTTGTGATGTTTATTTAAATATGGATAGCCATTGATAGTCTTCAAACTTGATGTATATTAGGTAATACATTTAATCAAGTCTTCTAAATAATAATCCAATTTTCATCTCCAGCATGTGGTCCAGTGTATGTTTGTGGCCATAAAGACAATTGGTAATATCGTCCTGGTCACCATGCTCTTGGACTTCATGTTCGCCTGCATTGGAGTGCAACTCTTCAAGGTGAGACAACCACCATATTGTGCTATAAAACCCTGCATTTTCTAAATAAAGGAAGTGGCTGTATGCTAAACATGTTACCTTTAATTAGGGCAAAATGTACTATTGTACGGACCCCCTCCAAAAGACAGCAGAGGAGTGTCAGTGAGTGCTTTTTGCAACAACGTTGTGCTGTTTCCTCCTGATGTTGCGTGTGATATAGATATATGTATGCATAAAATATTGCTCTTGCGTTTGGTTTTCCTTAGGGGAACATTTTTAAAGCATGTGCAGAACTCTCTTCATGACATGGAGGTCCATCAGCGCATGTGGGTCAACAGTGATTTCAACTTTGACAATATCCTGAACGGCATGCTGGCTCTCTTCACCATCTCCACATTCGAGGGCTGGCCAGAGTAAGTGTGTGAAATCCACTCCTATTTTCATCTTCTTTTAGCTGCACTCAAAAAACCTTGTTTAATAAGTCAAGAACATCTTCCTTCACTCATCTTCAACAGGATCTTATATAAGGCTATAGACACAAATGCAGTTGACACAGGCCCTTTGTACAATAACCGAGTTGGCATCTCCATATTCTTTATCATCTACATCATCATCATTGCCTTCTTCATGATGAACATCTTTGTGGGCTTCGTCATCGTCACTTTCCAAAAACAAGGGGAGCAGGAATACAAGAACTGTGAGCTAGACAAGAACCAGGTAAACAGTGTGATATTAGATGCAGTTTGCATGGATTTGATCCAGTGTATATTGATTGAAAATTTTAGGTAAAATATCCTATTTTCAGTATGCTGTACATACTACATGTCATATACCTGGTTTATGATGTTTATGCAAGTGGGCTTCATCATCTTCTCCTTCCATCTCACCCAATCACCAGCGTCAATGTGTACAGTATGCACTGAAAGCACGGCCCCTCAAATGCTACATCCCGAAGAACCCGCACCAGTACCGTGTGTGGTACTTCGTGACTTCCTGCTACTTTGAGTACCTCATGTTTTTTCTCATCATGCTCAACACTCTGTGTCTTGGCATTCAGGTAAGCAGTTCAATCGAAGTTACATTTATTTACAGCTAATGATATAAATTACTGTTCAAAATTTTGGGGTCAGTGATATTTATATTATTTATTTAAATTTATTATATATTTAATTAATTAATAATTAAATTAATATTGATATTAAAAAACATTTTAAAATAGGAATTATAATAAAATTTCACAATATTGCAGTTTTTATAGAATTTTTTATCAAATAAATCCACTATTGATGAGTATTAGAATATTAGAAACCTTCTAAATATTAAAAAGTTGTCAAATGTATTATTTCCCATTATTTTACTAAATATTGTGTAATTTTTTAATGCATGTAATATTTATTATCTTTACATTAAATTTATATTGCCGTTAATTCAACCATTAAAAAACATAAAAAATATTTCCCACTGTTTTCAAGCTAGTAAAGTAAAGCTTAATCCCGTTCAGTCAGTATGTTAATCAGAACAATATCCATTCTGTATCGTTTCCAAATGGCTGCTTTGTTAACCTGCTGTCTCTCTTCTCTCTGTGGTACAGCATTGCGACCAGTCCGATCATATAACCAAACTATCTCACAAACTCAACATCATCTTCACTGTCCTGTTCACTGGCGAGATGATCGTCAAACTTATTGCATTCAAAGCAAAGGTACTCCTGCTTCCTCTGTATGAAACGCTGTAAGGACATGCGCTCTATTTCATGACATTGTTGTGTGTGTCATGACACAGGGTTACTTTGGAGACCCTTGGAATGTGTTTGATTTCGTCATCGTGGTCGGTAGTATTGTTGACGTGGTCCTCAGCGAGGTTGATGTGAGTATGACAATAATTTGAGACTCCACACTTACGATAAAATGTTGATTTCTCTGCAAAAGCATTTCAAACAATGGCTTGTATTTTAAACCCGTATTTAGCAATACATGAAGCACAGACCACAGCAAGCAGTCAATATCAGCATTAGTGCACAGGAGGTACCGATTTCATCAGCTCCAGCTTAGTATTCTTCTCATTCAACCAACTTCACTCATCAGTGGCCATCGATGGGCTCATTTTCATGATTCATTTCACATGTGTTAATGAACCACCCTCTTTCCATCTCTCACAGCTGCTTAATACACACCGCTCCACATCTCCAAGAGTGATTTGATGCACTTTTTTATTGTCAATATAAATAACCACTTGTTTTGGAAGTGTGATCCATCATTTTGATGTTACGTTCACGTTTGTCTCTGATGCGCAAGATGCATTACCGTTTCTCTCGTGTCATCCTGACTTCTTCATCTCTCTGTTCTCAGGCTGCGCTGGAGGCCAGCGGAGGACTGTGGTGTCTACATGGTTGCGCTGTAAATATCGTTCTTCTCTGCATGGGACAGACACTGCTCGCATTACCTCATACTAAACAAAGAACAATGAATTTGTTAGGCAGCCATTAATAATCCTGACTTTATGGCTCAATCAGCAGATAGAAAATTGATTTGAAGGGTTTAAATTCATCATTAGTCATATTCTTTATGTAATCAATTTAGATAGTCTCTGTCTTGACTCTATTCATGATTGTAGAAGTTTAAATATCCACAAATATGCATGATACCATATTATGGTGTTGGTATGTATATTTGCTTTATATGATATTATATGCTATTATTATATTGTATTTCATGACTGATGCAAAACAACTGAAAAAAGGTCTATTCTTTTTCAGGAAGTGAATCCGATGCAGGCGATAGCTGTAAGTGCATTACCTTTTTTATGCCAACTTTAATATTTATAGGTGAAGCTAGATATTATGCTCATAATTCTACTGATTCTTAGGACGCAGAAAATGTCAGAGTTTCCATCACGTTCTTCCGGCTGTTCCGTGTGCTGCGTCTCATTAAACTGCTCAATCGCTCAGAGGGGATCAGGAACCTTTTGTGGACCTTCATTAAGTCCTTCCAGGTCAGACAAGACAAAAGAAAATGAATTAAAATAATCAATAATAGCTAGCTAGTTAATAATATAATGATCATAAGGATTTATTTTATTTTCATTTAATGAAAAGTGGTAGCTTTAACTGAATGTATCTTCCAGTGTATGATGTTGTGTTTCTCGCTTCAGGCGCTGCCTCATGTGGCTCTTCTCATCGTCATGCTCTTCTTCATCTATGCTGTCATAGGGATGCAGGTTAGCTACAGTTATTTTCCTTCGGTTGTTAAAATTTCTCTGATGTAATTTTTCTTTAATTCTTTCATCTTCTCTCGTTAGATGTTTGGTAAAGTTGCTCTGGTCGATGGCACGGAGATTAACCGCAACAATAACTTCCAAACTTTCCCTCAAGCTGTATTGTTGTTATTTCGGTGAGTCAACAATGGGTTTTTTTACTGGTTTGTTCTCTAATAAAACTTGAGAGCGCATACAGCACACTCAACTTTATTTTTAGTCTGATAATCAGGTAACTGATGAATGTGTGGGTTTACAGTGTTGCCACTGGAGAGCAGTGGCCTAAAATCATGCTGGCCTCTATGTATGGGAAGCTCTGTGATGCCAAATCAGACTACGGCCCTGGAGAGGAGTATACCTGCGGCTCCAGCATAGCCGTCTTCTACTTCCTCAGCTTTTACATGCTGTGTGCCCTTTTGGTAAGCAGTGAGGCAGTTATATATGGTAAACTTGGAAATCAGCTCAGAATGCTTTATCCAACACTGCTGTTTGTTTTAGAAACTAAATCATTTTGTTCCTGGTAGATTATCAATTTATTTGTGGCTGTGATTATGGACAATTTTGATTACCTCACTCGCGACTGGTCAATCCTCGGCCCGCATCACCTGGATGAGTTCAAGAAGATCTGGGCAGAGTATGACCCTGAAGCAACGTGAGTTAAATACCATTGTCACCTTTTTCTGTAGCTTCATGCTTCTTGAATGTTCATATGATTTTCCTTAAGAAATAAAAAGTACACTGTTTTCTGTCCATATAAAGGGGCCGAATCAAACATCTGGATGTAGTTACTCTCTTGCGGAGAATTCAACCACCGTTGGGTTTTGGTAAATTTTGTCCCCACCGCTCAGCGTGTAAGGTAAGACAATTCGCTTTTTTTCGGTTCTGTTCAGAAGTTTGGAGTTGGAAAGAATTTGTTACATTTTGGGGATTTTATGCTACAGCAAAATCGTAAACTATTATTACAATTTAAACGTGGTATGTATTTCAATATATATTCAAATGTAATTTATTTCTAATGGCAAAACTGCATTTTCAGCAGCTATTACTCCAGTTTTTAGTGTTGCGTGATCCTTCAGAAATCTTTCCAATATCCTGATTAGGTGCTGCACAAAGTTTTCATATTATTTCATACAATAACAGTAAAATTACAATTTATTCAGTGCATCCAAGTATTCATGTAAAAAAGCCCTGACCCCAAACTTTTGATCAGTAGAGTATTTCAAATTTATTTGCGAACTTCCCCCTCAGCGGCTGATTTCCATGAACATGCCGCTGAACAGCGACGGCACAGTGACCTTCAACGCCACACTCTTCGCACTGGTCAGAACAGCTCTGAAAATCAAAACAGAAGGTGTGTAATTGAGATTAAATTAAATAAGCATTTCCGGCAACGTATTTAATTTTGATTGTTCATTTAGGAAACTTTGAGCAGGCCAATGAGGAACTGAGAGCCATCATCAAGTCAATCTGGAAGAGGACCAGTATGAAGTTGTTGGACCAGGTCATTCCGCCCATTGGAGGTGAGATAGCAGTGATAATAGTCGTTTGTGTTTAATTTACATGCTTTCAAATACAATCCTTGTCTGACTTTTATTGGCTGTAGAGGATGAGGTCACTGTTGGAAAGTTCTACGCAACATTCTTGATTCAAGAACACTTCCGCAAGTTTATGAAGAGGCAGGAGGAATATTACGGTTACAGGCCCACCAAGAAGAACGCTGACGAGATTAAGGTGCACTTTATGATAAACCCTTGTAGTAAACATCATTAAAAGGAAAATGCTAACGAGACTTCCGTCTGACTTTGCAGGCAGGTCTGCGCAGCATCGAGGAAGAAGCAGCACCTGAGCTGCACAGGGCCATCTCAGGTGACCTGATCGCTGAGGATGAGATGGACCGTGCGCTGGAGGGCGGAGAGGAGGGCATCTACAGGGTCTGCACTGAAGCATCTTCTTAAGGAAGTAGACTCAAGTAGATAAAGATGTCCATTTAGACTCATAGTCTCTGTGTCTCTATCCATGCAGCGGACAGGAGGCCTGTTTGGACTCAACGCAGACCCCTTCTCCTCTGAGCCCAGCAGCCCACTCTCCACACAGGTGACCAGCCAGAGGCCCCTGCAGTTTGTGGAGACTCGTTTGGAGGATATAGAGTCACCTCCAGACTCCGTCTTCCTCCCAAACACAGAGTTCTTCCCTGATAACATGCCAACAACAACCAACACCAATAACAATGCCAACTTTGCTGAAGAGTGAGTGGATACCTATAATGAAAAGTGCACTTCATGTGTATCTGGAAATGCTTATTTGATGTTGTTTTTAGTATGTCATCTAGGTTTACGTTTGAGAGCGAGTCATTGTCAGCTGCTGCTACCAGAAACTACTCATATGAGGACATAAGTAAGTGAATACAACAAATGCTTTTTTATTAAATGTTATTACTTTTAAATCCATTTTTATTGAAAGCACTACAACAAATGCCACCATATACACTACTGTTACAAAAGTGACAGAAAAGACATTATGTTATAACGTTTCTATTTCAGATAAATGCTGTTTGTTTGAACTTTGCATGTTTCTTGTGCACCAAATCAGCTTATTAGTTTACACACTTTATAGTATAAATGACATTATTTTCTGTGCAACCAATAGGAGACTCCTGTTCGTATGTGGGCGGGGCCTCACATGTTGATGACAGACGGCTGTCAGATTTCACTGTGAGGACCGATATCACACAGGTGTGGACAGGTGTCACATTTCCTGAGCTAAACACAGTACAGTGACTACTTGATATTCCTCTCTGACTCTGTGTATGTCTCACTCTCTCAGTTCCCCTATAACCCCACACATGGGCCATCAAAGAACCAGACAGCAGCAGCACAAGCTTCGCCAGCCACCGACAAACTCATTCAGCAGGTAAAATACACCAGGCCACATCTCATGTACTTAACATTCATTCCATAGCTTCTCAGGAAAAGTCTATTTCACTGTATTGTCCATGAATCCTCAGGCACTGAGAGACGGTGGTCTAGGCTCCTTGGCTGAGGACCCACAGTTTGTATCTGTGACCAGGAAGGAGCTGGCAGAAGCCATTAATATTGGCGTTGAGGATATGGAGGGCATGGCTCAGGGTATTGTAAACGGGCAGAGCGGAAAGGTAACAAAACGTAAACGACGTCCCATCCCAGTTCCACCCGGCGCCAAGTCAACCAAACCTGAGGAAAACACTAGTGCCGTGTAGAAACATACTGAGAGACATTCAGCAAATTCATGAAACGTCATCAGCCTGAATCTTCTGCCGTTGTCCAAAATCACTTACTTCAGTTAATGAACAGGTAGTGCACTGGTTGTTTTGAAGGGTAAAAGATGGTTAGAGAAATAACATAAAAGGGGACGCCTGCCTGAACATGCTGTTTTAATGAGGTCTGGTGATTTTTATTTCTGATGGCTGTTTTGATTTAGGACTTGTTTTTTTGGTGACTGAATTTACCAAATATCCTCGATAAAATTGTTCACACTTTTTGTGAACATTTACAGTTGAGTGAGTTACATAATACAGACAAATGCCTGAAAACCTTGCAACCTGTGGACATAGAGCCACAAAAGCAAGTCTTTTATAAAATAATAGTTATAAAATAATTGTTACACTAAATGGAGGATGTAATATCCACACATTTTGTTTACAGGTAAATCTTTTGCAGTTTTTAAAGGTGAATTTTAATTAAAAAATATATGATACGTAAAACTTGCTGGTCCTAAAAAGAAATAAGATCATTGTAATTTAATGGAAAGTGACAGGACAAGTACAATATGCAAAGAACTTCATTTGTGTTTTTGCATTTTCTCAATTAGCAAATGCTTTTATCTTACAAATGAGGAAAGAAGGGCTAATAATGTCTGGTCAAGGCTGAATGTAATGTTTTAATCTGAGAGTTGAAGTACATACTCATGTTTTTGCATTCTTCAAAAGAATCTTCCTCAGTGCTCATAATGGGACTGAAAATTAAAATGTCAATCATTGGCTAGTACGTGGAGAAACCTGGAATAAAGGATTAAGGATGTTTATTATGATTATTTAATTGAATGGCTTGTATGTTTGTTGTATAGTGCAGTCGAGATGGATCTAGGACAGTGGGAATAGGATCAGTATGTGACGCAGGCCGGATTTAAACCTACTTTGTTTTTTCTTGTGCAATACCCACAGGCACTGACACCTTTTTTCTTATAAAAGGGATATTTAGTGGGCTAAAAGTAGTTTTCTAGGAACGGTGGATGTAGACATTTACATCTGAAGCATGCACATTAAAAATACATTGCAGATACTTGACTAAAATAACTAAATGTGGACTAAAAACTGTTTTTCAAGCAGCAATGTTCCAGTTTTTTCCACTTTCTCAATGTAAATGAAATCATTTTGCTCACTGACTATTGCTACCTTTTTAAAGTATCGCTAAACTTAAAAGGATGTGTTGACCGATGCCACAGACGTCTTAAAGCTGTATTTTCTCTCGTATGAAGTCTGATCTTTCATTTTTGTTCAGCACATTTTTATATTTCATTGCGAAGTACAAAATCTGAATGGATTTGCATTTAGACACATTTTCACTTTCCACCTCAGCCTGTGTGTCTTAGAAAATAAACATTTGTTAAAAGAGACGTTCACATTTTTTCCTGTGGATGTGGGAAAAGGCTGTCTACCCATTTAGATTCATATTGTGTTGTAGAAATAATCTGGAAAACACTTATCAAGTTTTTAAAATAAGAACACCGTAATAATTAAATTAGAATTTTACTAAAAGTAGCTTTTTAAGTGATATTATTGCCCCGTCAAGCTATTATTGAGCTTTACATCTTTTTAACTTTGCCTGTGAGCACATGCAGATGAACTGCAAATAGCTCAAAGCAAAGCTAGAATTGAAATATTATTATTGATATCATGTTTGCAGTAGACAAATGGTGTGATGAGCGGTCTATGGCCAGTGCAGCTGTAGAGCTATACTGTAGAGAGGGAAACTTGAGAGCAGCTCTAGGTACTATTAATACTGCAACACGTTATGGCTCAAGCCTCTTATGGTGTGAAACTAAATCCATAAAGCAGACGAGATGTTCAGACCGTGTATGAACTGACGTCAGAAGTGTAAAAGCTTTACAGCGGTTAAATTAAGACTCGTTTTCACAATAATCGATCCCATTAGGCTTCAGTAACTGAAGACGTGCGATTACACAAAACGTAATTACAATGAATTTATTTATTTTTACTGACATCAACTAAAGTCACATGGTGTGGTGTAATCAAACAACCTAAACTTAAAGAAAATACAAAAAGCTGATGGCTAGTGGGCTGATGGTTCCCTCGCTGAAGGATAATGTCTTCAAAGCTCTGATGGGACAAACAGCACGTTTCCAGCAGTCCATTTCAATGAAACGCTTCTCTTCAAATGAAGTAATGAGGTTTCTTTACATTTAAGCCATACTCTGCCATGGCTGGTGTCAGATCTTCCATTGTCAGCGTGTACTTCTTATCCTGTTGAGAACAGTGTGAAAGAGATTTTTACATTTATACAAATGATGGCCTGAAGATGAAATGTTCATTATATAGATTTATTGTAGAACATGTTATTGTACTTGTCACAATTTGCAATCACGAACCTTGGTCTTGTTTCGGGAGCTTCCAGAAGCTGTACCCTTCATTTTGCAGTGTTGTAGTGCATCGTTTGCAATATCTGAGATGAACTTCTGAGACGCCAATGATATGAGACGGATTCTGACAACACAGAATAAAGATGTCAAGGAAGATTCGTGATGAGCATTTATTACAGTTTGAACACTATATAATCTTGAATAACACTAATGTGTTATAAGCCCAATCATGGCAATACATATTAAGTTTTAAAAATCATTCTACTTCCGTATAATCAAGGACAGGGCAATGATGTCATTTTTCAATGATTTTTAAAAAAAAAAATTTCAGTTGATGAATAGTGAAACTTTTAAAGCCACTCAGACTCATCTCCAAAATGCTTCAAGAAACCTATTTGCAAAGCTACCTGAAAAACTGCAATTGCACATTTTTTTTTGTTTTCTTTAGTTTTTCTTTCCGACTTCAACTGTAATTTAATAATTAAAGTCATTTTTCAGTTTCTTAAACTTTTTTTTTTTTATCTACTAATATATATTTTAATCATTTATTACAAATGAGTTTAATAGTTAAGTTATAATTTTGTTAAAAAGAACACTTACAACATTAAAATCCACTGATGTGGATGTTAATATAATATTGTTACAGTTATTATTCTCTAAACTACATTAAAAAAGTTACTTATGTTAAAATAATTTTGCTTAAAGCCCCTAACGTGTTTTAGTAGCCCACAACTCACATTCTTGGGTCTGATGCTTCAAAACCAGCGCGGTTGAGGTAGTATCCTGTGACTGCGTCTGGGATCTGAAAAACAGACAGTTTGTTAACAGTGCTACTCCTACAGACATCATCAAGAATATAGAAGAAAAGAATATACTGCAGGACTGTATTATATATGGACTGACTGTAGGAGTGTAGTCCTCCAGCTGCATCAGGAAATCAGCCAGCGGTGTGGTAGAGATAACGGGCTTCACGTCTCCATTAGCGATGCCTGTGGGCACATACACCCCGTTTGACACGGTGGAGTCAGATGATGGGGTTGCCATTGCTGCCGAGGTGGGAACTGTAAGGTGAAAAAGTACAACAGACCTTCAGTACTGCTCGATTAACAACGAGTACGTTTTACCGTCTTTAATCAGACCAACACTTAAGTACGTTAGCTTACAGCTAAAGAGCAACAGCAACTTTATGTACGTTTAAACTGTCAAAAAAGACCCACCATTGCCGCTGCCGAGCGCAGGGATGCTGCTGGCGTTTGTAGAGGCGCTGTTGGGGACGCAGTTGCTGCTGGATGTGGATGTGCTGGATGCGGCTGCTGCTCCGGTCTGAGGAAGATCCACGTTCATTTTGTCCAGCTTAGTTTGAATACTCCAGTAAAATGTCGATACTACACAAAATCTACGCAGTTTAAACTAGGGTCGATACTCATTTATGCAGGTAAAACGGCGAGGAAGGCGACCATTCGCTTGGAGGAGAAAAATATTTACGCTTGAGATGTGTCACGTGACTATCACTTCCGCGCGCAACCACGACAAAAGTCCGGAAAGAGCTGCGCCTGACGTCAGAACTCTGAACAATAGTTCCGGGTTCGATTACGTTTCCGTCAACATTCATTCAAGCGTGTTTTGTTTTACAAAATATCAAGCGTAAATCTTGTAATACAGGTTTGTGTTCAAGTCGCATTTTGTAATTTAGATGAATTGAGAAAAACATTTCATGCGACGACAGAATCAGACGAAGCTAACAGCTCCATCTAGTGATGCTATTTAATCATTGGAACATTCAAGATAATATAAAGAAAATAATACAAAATAATATCAGTAATGAATTCATAAACGGATTGTTTTAGTTGTGTGCCCTTTAGAATTAAAGGTCACATCTTTTATTTTATTTTTTTATCCTCAGGCATAAAACTAAGATTTTGTAATTACTTTAAACCAATGTTAGGTATTTGTTTATTTTATATTTATATTTAAATGCCTCCTGCCTCCTTTTCGTCATGGTTATATAAATTGCATATGATGATGTGAAGTGAGTTTGTTGGAAAATATCCATGAAC
>JAUMHR010000055.1:8114139-8126587 GCA_032361145.1 Enteromius fasciolatus
TCCACTATAGTACACGGATCTGGTAGCCGGATACCATTTGATAAAGTCAACTTTTCCAAATAACTTTCTCTGTCTGTGTTGCTTCATCCGCTCGCGTAGCTTGACACGCTGCTGATTCTCGCCATACTTCAGTTGCCAATATGCGCGCGCATACGTTGCTACGTCATCATTGTGTACAAACAGTAAATGCGTCTATTAACATAACTGACAAGAAAAATAAAATACAATTCAAACTAAATATTTTTGAATATTTTAGATTTGTAATGCAGGGAATTCTGGGAATGTCAGTTTGCGGTTATTCCCTGCAAGTTTTACAGGGTCATTTTTTACAGTGTAAAGTTTTCAATCCCCCTGAACAGTGGCCTGGGGGTAAGGCAAAGCCTGCATTCCTCTTATCAGCTGGACTCTAGCCAGATTGTAGCCGTTGTGCAGTTTTCTTTCTCTCCAGTGTTTTTCTGCCTCTCTCTGAGCAAAAGCATTAAGACTGCAACATTTGCTGCAACTGAAGCTTTTGAGCGTTTACTGGGTGCTGAATGTGCCTACGTAAAGCAAAGCTGTATCAGCTTTAGTATGAAAGGTCATAGTTATCAGACAATCAATCAATGAGTTCTTATGATTGCACAACTCCATACAGGCACATAAAGCGTTCCTAACCTGCCTTCTCACCATCCTTGTCTCATCTGTGTTTCCTTATCTATATTCAGGGCTTCAGGCAAAGGCAAAAACAGCCATTACAGAGCTGAAAAATCAATTGCAGTGCACAATTATCTGTTGCTGAGAACCTGTACGGAGGTAAATGACATGGAGAAGCAACTAAACGTGCATGTTGACTTACAAACCCCTTATCTTATAAATTCTTAACTGGGAATAGACCATGAAAAACACTAGCTAATGTTTAACTTGTGAAATAACCACAGAGGCTTTGTTTTCTCCATGACAAAGGGAGCTATGCACACTTTACACACTCCTAAAGATGAAATCACCTCACCTGTCTCATTCAGCCCATATAACGCCATGGGCAAGACCATCAAAGAGACTGAATGAAACTAGTGCTATTTCTCACCTTGGGCGAGGTCTTGTGACTCCAGAGACCTCGACTGAACTGCACAAGGAACTCATTTACAGACATAATAGAGAAGGTGATACTCTGAAACAATAGTCTACACACAATAAATGAAAAGAAGAGAATTTTAAACAAGCCATTATCTACTTTTGTAATGCCCGTGTGGTTGAAACCATTTTGACAAACTGGTATCACATCTATTTTGCAGCCAAATATGATTAAAAGGTTGAACAGTCACAGAACTAATTGTTCTCTTGTGCTGATGAATAACAATCCGTTATTAAAAAGGGTAGTTCGCTCAAAAAAACTAAAATTTGATCATTTACTTACTTGCCCTTGCATTGTTTCAAAACTGTTTGACTTCTTTCTGTGAAACATTAAAAATCTGTTTTGGTCCATATATTGAAGGTCAGTGGGGTCTAATATTGACTTGTATGGACACACACAAAAAATAATTTGATAATTAAATAAAAACGACAAAACTGTATTAAAATATTGAAAAAAAACACTACAATTAACAAGAAAAACGCTTGAAAATATTAATAACTAGTATAACAGTAAATAGGGTTAATTCAAGATAATTTAGTAATTTTCCTCCTTCATTTCAATGTCAAAAACTTTACATGAATTCACCCTAAATAATAAAATTACAAACATATGTAAAAAAACACATTCTGATCAAATTAAATCTACTTGTAACACTCAAAAACAAGCACAGGCCAACTCATCTAGATGCAAAGAGCTTCTCAGACAGATTTGTGCAGCCTGTTTTGGCTAATTCACAACAATGGTAGCTTTGTTTGATAGCAGAAATGGGGAGAGGAACCCATCACTTCCTCAGAGCGCTAGTTTCTCAACCATTCCCCTTTCCCACATAGTTCAGGCCTGTGTGAAGCTAACCCTGCAGTCACGGCCGTGGACCCACCGCTCCACCACAGAGAGCACAGGGGACACATTCCTGCAGCGACTCTCACGAAGATTCGGCTCCCCATACCTCCCATTCCCAGAGAAGTTTTTTTGTTTCTGTCAGTGAAATCAGCCCAACATAAAGGCCCTGCATTTACAAAAGCTCCGAGAGCAGTTCTGGATGCCGAACGTGAGGAAAATGCCTAAACTGCCTTTTCATTCCTCAACTGTAAAGGAAGAGGGCAGTCTAACTAAGAATCTGGCAAAGGTGGCCACAGAATTGTATGGTACTGGGCAGTCTAGACTACACGGCATGCCTCTCGATTAGAGACACAATGAAACCTGAACATGACCTAGAGGACTTTTTCAACCCATAGTTCAAAGTCCTACATATATCAGTGTGAAAGCATGTGCAATACATGATATAGACTTGGGTGTGGCTGAGCTTATGACCCTTTCTTAGACGTGTGAAAGAGTTTCAGTCAAAACACGAAGCACAATGAAGTTAAGACAACTTGTTCCTGTTTAAACATTCAGTTCAAATAATTCACTTATACAGTAGTATTGTTAAACTAAACCAGAAGAACAGTCTCAGCATATTAGATAGACAGATAACGTTAGATGATTATGTTGATTATCTCTTGAGCTTGAGATGACATGCACATGTCTCACATCTGCTGCTGCAGCAGAGGATGACAGCTGGTACGAGCTACTTACTGTTTGAACATCTTCTCCATGTCTTTGATCTGCTTCCTTGAGAACTCCTTGAACTCGGTGTAGGGGTTGAACACCTTCATGCTGGGCTGATGATGTTCGCCGATGCCCTCGTTCAGCTCGCCGCGCCGCTGCAGCTTGGCTCCCAGCTCTGAACCCGCGCTGGCCGTGGCCGCTTTCTCGTGCGCTCCGTTCTCGTGCGCCTCGTCGTCCAGGGCCACCGGGTCGTGCTCGCCATCCTCGATCTGCAGCCTGCGGTTCAACTTCGATGACAGCTCGTCCGTTGCCATTTCGCCTTATTCTGAAATCTGACTACTATATACGGGGAAAATACAGTGGGGAAACACGCAGAATGCTGTAAAGAGCGCAGACCATATAAAGGTTCAGTGCGTTGAACCCAGATTCTGTGTAGTATTTGGTTAAATGCGTTTTTAAATGCAAATCATCCGACTTCTAGCGGTGTGACGGATCCTCGACTGTAAACCCAGTGATTCAAACGGACAGCGCTCGTGCGTGTGACGACGCCTCCGTGAACGCTGACGGTCAAATAAGCTCATGCGCGTGCAGTGAGATGGGCACGAAACCACTTCACGACGCCACGCCTTTTAAAGAGACGCACCGGACACAAAAGATCACTTATGATACAAATCCCTAGCTGTGATACCTTTTGTTATTACACAACAATAACTTCAACTCAGAAGTGTATTGTTTATATTTTTTCATATAGCTGCTTGGGTAATTTTGTCATTTGTTTTCATTAATATATTTATGACCGAAGTTATAAGTGAACTAACGTCGTCCAGTTCCAAAGATTAGGCTATATTGAGCTGTCAAATAATTACATCAATTTTACAGGCAACTGCGTATGATTGCGTATTTATGTAATACTGATAAACAAACTGACCCCAGTTATTATTCTCTATTGTGACTAAATGGTGACAGCTAATGGAGTACTATAGCCTATAGTAGCCGGAAATCTAGGCTAAGATATCTCTCTTGTTCTCAGAAGACCCGCACGTAAGTTGTGCCTGCATAAGGCTCAGGAGATTTCCACTGAATTTTCACAAAATACTTGTCATTCGTAGTCATTCATCATCTCTTGCATGTACATTGTTTCATTTATTTATTTTATCAATAAACATTATTCGTATTTCTGCTAATCTGACTGACTGTTTTCAATTGGTGTACTAGCTCGACCTGTATAGAACATTTTGTCATAAAATTATCTCCACATAATTCATCAGATATCAGATATATTAAAACTGAAAAACCACCAAGCACCTAGCAGATTCTGTTTGTGTGATGTGAGGAACACATTTAGGTGTTCAAGATAAACACACACAGATATATAAGCATGAAATTGTGTTCATGTGGGTAAACTGGCCTGTGTCCTGACAGTTATATGTGAAATATCTGCATAAGATCTGAAGCCATCAGCTGAGTGACTAAAGGCTGATTCATAATACAGGAAGCCTCACACACACACACACACACTGTCTGAGACATCCCCTCTAGTTAGAGGAGGGGCTGCACTCACTACCTGCGTTCTCTCCTTATATGGAGAAAGAAAGAAATGTAGGATTTCACCGCTGAGAGAAGGAGTGTTTAGTTCATCACACCTCTCTGAGGAGCTAATGTGATCTGGCATGCTGTAATACCAGCACACACTGAAAATCTTTCCTTTGTGTTGTGTCCATGGTGAAAAAAACAGTCGGGCCAGTAGGCTACCCGTGGTTCCAGATGGCTGCTTTATAAACACTTCTTTTTTTCCCAGAGAAGATTCAGATACAATTATGAGAGTCATAATTCACAAGGGACTCCTCTTACTACTCTCCGTGATGGCCTTTTGCCTGGAGGAAATGTGAACTGTAATCATTCTTGCTTTCTGTACTTTTGTGGGATATATCTGGGTCAGACAAAATAAGCAAGCTGAAGAGAGTAACACAAACACACACAAAGGAATCTCCCTTTCCATCATGTCTCTTTCCATCATTCATCTCATTTCGTCACCCTGTTTTTAAGCATCACATTTTCTTTCCTTCTCAGACCAATGTGTACAAACAAATAAAAATGTAATAAAAGAAGATGAATAGAAGCATGAAGTCACTTGTCAGTGATACAAATCCCAAATCCTTTTGTGCCTAAAATCCAAAAAGCTCATAGTAGTTTCTGAGACTAGAGCGTGAACTCATTAGAAAGTGACGTCAATTTTTGACTATGACCCAGAAAAACAAGATTTCACAGTATATCTATAAGCTACTGAGGAGTGTGGGTGAGTGTATGTTGATGTTTATGTTAGACAGATTGTACAGCCCTCAGCTATAGCCTAGAGCTAGCAGTAAATGAGCATCATGGTAGTCTGTACGAGCTGTTTGAATCTGGTCCTTGGATAGACGCCCAATCTCATAACAGGCCATTTTCTTTGTGCGAACAGAAACAGGAAATCAAGCAGATAAAGAAAGGGCGACTTTAAATAAAAAAGGAAATACAGGCAATTATCCAACACAAATATGTATTGTTATAAAGTATATTGTAATACTACATTTAAGTAGCGCAGGTTATGTCAAATCTCTTGGTCAAAATATCTAGATTTTAAATATATTGCGTGAATATTTAATTTAATTTAATATCATTAAAACAGACTAGCATGTTCCTCTATCGCAGTACCCTGATTCAGTTTGTGTTTGTGCTGATTTGGTCAGAGTCGTGTTTGTGTCCGTGAGCTTCACTGAGCTGGGTGCTCTCCAGCGTTTGAGACAGACTGTCCAACTCAAGCCAGTTTTGCACTTTCTATTCAAAAGCCTCCAGCTCATGCTCTCTCCTTCATCGTCTCCTGCCAGGTCTTTGTTTGCCCCACTGAGTCCATTATAAGCACACACAGACACACCCACTCAGACAGCAATAGGACATTCAGATTGGAGTCTAATAAAACAGCTTCAAGGGAGCATGAACAGAGGTTTAGGTACCATTTACAGCAGTGGGTTAACGAGTTTTAAAACACATTAGACTGAAATGAACTAGCTGGAGCAGCTGGGGTTGTAAAATCTATTAATGACACATAAAACTTCGGGCTGTCAAGTCTGTTTTGGATGGCATTAGTTCAGGCCTGGAGTCAAACGCATACATGCACATACACACAAAGAGGATAATGGCAGTACCAGTCCCAAAGGAAAATACACTGACAGATCTGTGAGTACAGTACAATGAGGATCAGCTGTTTTATGAATTATTAATGAACACAAGCCCAGTGAGACTATTGCTTCAAGCTGCTACCAGTAAAGTGAGAACTGATGAAACTCATTCAGAAACAATAGTCAGGACTCAACAGATCTGGTCTGACAGCTGTCTGTGTGAGTTTCAAAAACCATAGGCTAACTACAGTTATAGAAAAAGACTAATGTTAAGTCTGTATTGTCAAAAGTTGAAAAATTCATTCAAGGAATTTATTACACAGCTCTATGGAAAAACTCTATTCTGATATTCAATCACGTTAACTGTGGAACCACTATATATCAGTACGCTAATCAATAAATAAAACCAGCGGTTCCTTCATGTATTACACCATAGCTTCATGTTGTTGTTTGGTACCATCTTGTGCATTATTTTATTGGCTGTAATAGTCGCAAAGGTCATAGCCTTTTAGTGTAGCAAATGCTGGTCTTGAAGATGATTGTTTTGGACTGTATCACGTGGACCTTTTTTTAGTGAAAGTTTTAAGGTAGGCCTAATGCACCGTTACACATTTTATACTACTGACAATAACATTAACATATTAATAAATCATCCTGGACTAGGCCTATGTTATCTCTTACTCCAGAGTTTTCCAAATTGGGGTTTGTGAGTTGATGAATAGCTAATAATGAATCAGAGCATAACATTTAAATTAATTATTTACAAATAAAAACATACATCTAAATAAAACATACTTAGATATGTATTTGATTACCTGCATGTCATGTGAACACTAACTGAAATTCGAAAAATGAGAACTGCATGTGTGTTCCCCGCAGACCACACCAGAGACCTTACCAGCTGAGCTACAGGAATGGCAAGATCAGTTGCTTTATTTGTTAGAACAATACACTGAAATATACTTGAAGAATACTTGAATGACCTGAATTACAAGAAGACACAACCTTCTTCTACATCTGGAACCAACACCTCAACAAAACTGAATGACACTGCACTGGCTTTGAGACACGCCAAAGACAGATGTTGGGTGGACCACGACTGAACGGTCTGGTCTGTTCAGTGTGAGGTAAGGCAGATTGAAAGAGAGGGCAGTCAAGAAGCATCGGCTTGGCCAAATTCAAGGGAAGGTGAGATCACTGTATATCCGAATGTAGTTCTGAGTTTCTTTGGATTTAGCTCAGAGAGCTTTACGTTGCCCCACCCAGAAGTCACGAAATAACTGTCAACAACGAATTCACTGAAAGGTAAAGGATATGAGAGAATCTTAACCTTGGACAAAAATGCACTGACACATAATTATGCAGAACTGATTAGGTCTCCTTATAAACATTTAGTTTATCCAAGTTAATTTATTGGCATGCTAGAAGGCTCTGTCATGTTGTAAATCATTTTGAAATAGATTATGTGTATTGATTCTTCCAAGTCAGCCCTTGCTAAGCTAATTTACAGAAAGACATAAACTCAGATGAATGAACACACAGAAAGACAGCAACAAGTTAAACAGGGCAACGCCTAAGCAGAAAAACGGGACAATGAAGCATCATTTTATTCAACCACCCAGTATGTTTTCCAACTAAATAATTCATTATTTTTGTTATGTAGCCTATATATATTCACATGAAGCTCTCCCTACTGAACCCTACAGATAAAAATGTAGTTGAATTTTGAACAGTTTCCAGAACTCATCAACACAAAACAAATGCCCTAAAAACCCTCTTGGTTAGTTGTTTTAGATATCGACTCTCACATCCCTCCAAGCAAGGTTCACTGAGTGTTAGACTGAGCACAGTGCACTGCTGTAAAGCGCTAGTGTGATTGTATATATTGAATTGCATCTCTCTTTCAGTCAAGGCCTGATTGAACAATAGAATTAACAGATGCCAGTGAAGGGAGTAGTTTGGCCTGGGTACATGACTAGTTATTTTCTTTATGACACATCTTCTACAGCTTACTGTAATTTAAGTGAGATTTTGGATTGTTTTTCTGTCTGTTTTCATGAACAGATCTGTTAGAGGGTTGATCTAAAGGTGAAGCCTGTCTCTTTCTGTGTACTTGCTTTGAATACAGGGTGCCTCGAGGCTATTCCACTGAGCTATTTCCTGATACCTTTTTCAGGAGATCCCCTTTTCCTAATTCTTCGTTTTTCTCTCTCTGTTATTGAGGGTGTAGTGACCCATATAGGTAGAACTTGCTCATTACACCATACTTACAAGCTACCTCACCAACCACTGCATTTTACTGCCAATTCTATTCAGATACTTTTGTCCTTTAATAAATCCATGTACAATGTGCCATGGGCACCGTTTAGCTGGGAACAAACATAATATAAAATATTTAGTTTGAATTGCTGTGCAACTATTAAACTGATATTAATAACACACTGGCTATGTGTCATTTTATCAGTGCCTTGGCAATGTAAACCTACCCGGTCTTTTCAGCTGTAATACTCCCCTCCAGCCAGCAGATGGCAATCTTTGTTCATCTCACTGCAAACCATGTATGGTAACTTAAATTCTGTGTTTTTTTCCAAATCAGTATCTCATTGAACTTTACTCTACATCATTTATTTAACTTTATTCACCAAATAAAAAATCACATATCATATTTTTATGTTTTTTAGTATTGTTCTAACAAATAAAGGCTGTTGACACAATACAAAATACATAATGCATTTAATGCATGTTAGAAAACAACCAAAATGGTGAACTGCCAACCCTTGCTTTAAGGATATATGCTGTCTAGATTTGGTTGAGTAAACATTGGTGAAATCTTCAAAATGTTCTGAGGATCAATAAGAATCTGGAGTATCATTCCTTCTCCTCAGTTTTCTTTGTCCTTGTGTGATTTTTACAAGTTCCTTGCATTTCATGCATTCTTTATTTCTTGAGTATCTCTCACAGGAGGTCATTTTGCATTATTTCAGTCAGTTGTCTTACTGGAATTTCATTCTGAATGGTGCCCTCCAGAATACGAGCAGTTCTCTGGGGACATATTTGCTTAGGACGTGACTCTGCTTCTGCATAGACATGACATGCACCATAACTCTCTGCCTGTCCGCTGGAAAAGGGTGTGGAGGTGCTGGCATCTTTATTATTGCAGCATTGCTGAAGGTTCTGCACCTGCTGGTCCTTTGCTCCTGGTGTGGGACTGGCCTTACTATGGCTCAAACAAATCCTGTGGCGGATGGTTTGAGTATCCTTACTCAGTGACTTGCGGAAGTTGGGTTTGAAGAGAAGATAAACCATAGGGTTGTAAATGGTGGAAGATTTGGCCAGGATGGCTGCCAGCGCAAATGCGGTGGGTGGGACCTGTTCATTGGCGCTGAACGCAGCCCACATGGCAACAACGGCATACGGGCTCCAAGCCGTAAGGAAGCCAATACACACAGCCACTGAGAGCTAAAAAGAAAACACGCCACATGTCGACATGCACTTAAATAGAAAGATTTGTTTTAATATGTTTTGAGATCATATTTTGATTTTCAGGAAGAATGCAATAAATTGTATTTTTTTCTTCTTTTCCTGTACAAATATCTTAATGTTCTTTAAACAAGAAACATTTACTTGAAAAGCAAAATGACTTAAAATATTAAATCTTGTTTTAAGAAAAATGGAATTTAATATAAAAATAATAATTCAAGAGGGAATACAAGATAAGTTTTAATTTTCCAAAAAAAATATGGCTTAGTCGTCTCCTTCTCAAGTAAATATACCAATATTTTTAGATATTTGTAATGGAAAACGAGATAAAAATACTATGTAAGAAAATCTCTTTTGTCCAGTGAATAATTTGATGTCATGAACATTTATAGCATTACATTTGGTATGTTTCTATTTAAAATAAAATTTGATCCTTTAAATGTTCTATTCATGAAAACAATCTAAAAATATTCTCCCAATATTCTTCCTTATTTATCAGCATTACTCTTTATATGTAACCCTGGACCAAAAATGATTATAAATTATTACTAATCAAAAAAGTTTTGATATATTTGTGGTAGGACATTTATAAAATACCTTCATGAAGCAAGATGTTCGCATTATATTCTAATGATTTTTGGCATAAAAGAATAAGTGATCATTTTGACTCATACAATGTATTGTTGGCTATTGCTACAAATATACCTGTGCTACTTATGCATTTGTATTCCAGGGTCACATATTATGTTAATGACCCAGATCACCAAATGTTTGTAAATGAATGCAATGTACGCATATGTTTAGAGGGGACATTTGTGTGCCTCAGTAATTAACATTCAGTAGCTTCATATGAAACAGTGCAGTAACACAAGGGTACAGTATACCAGGACGTCATTACACAGTTTGAAAAATAACGCTGGGACAGCCAAAGGTACAGCCAGCCCTTGTCCTGAGGACAGTGGATGGGTAATCAGCATTACGGTTTGAGGGACATTAAGTACATACTCTGCAATAGCGTCACGTTTGTTCAGTCTGCGCCACAGGGCAATAAAATACGGTAGACAGTGTGATTGTGTGGATGCCACATGTGTTTTTGTACACTTTTATGACCCAGGGGTTGATTTATATTAAAACTAACAACTTTTTTGTAAAATAAAGGTCACTCTAAACACAAAAAACATCTATGAGCACATAAAGTGTACTTACTTTGACAATTAGAGTGTGTGCGTTGGCCACTTTGGTTTGTGGGGAAACATGCTGTTGAACTGCCTGGCGAGACCCCCTCACTGTGAGTAGGATGAAGGTGTAAGAGAGGATGATGATGGTACAGGGAACAACGTAACAAAAGATAAAGAGACTGATGATGTAAGACATGGCAAGGGCATCATGGGATGGAGTGTACCTTGGAACACAGAATGTAGAAAAAGCACAATTGCAGAATCTGTTTGCGTACATTTCATATATTAATGATAAATGTTTGTGGTCATACCAGTTTATGCAGCAGGCGGTTCCGTACGGTTCTGGTCCAAAACTTCCCCAGCGGGCCAAAGGTCCCACAGCAAAGACAGAAGCGTAACACCAAACCCCAACCACCATCGCACAAGCATGGCTGGATGAGAACTTGTTACCTGTGGAAATGAGGACTGCATGAATAAATATTTTTACGAAAAGATGATGTGACTGACCAAGGTGACTAATTGGTCTGCCTGCATGATTCTCCTGACACAGGTCAGAACAGCTGGAATTATTTTAATTTCGTATCCCACTGAGACAGAAGGAAAAAATTGCCCCTTAAATGTGTGCTCATTATCTGCGCTTCTTCTTTCTTTCTTTGGTTAACTTTTCACTACTCTGTCTCTCTTATCTTTTTCATCTTTCTTGATTTTTGTGTCTCGTTCCATTTGTTTTAAACTCCAATTCTTGCGTATTTAAGCCAAAGGGGCTTTTTATTTCACAGTGAACTGAATGTGACAGTTTTCAGAGTCTTTAGACAGAACACGGCGCTAGCAGTCCAAAACACTCAGACCTGAGTCAGACTCAGTCCGCTGTATGAGATGAGACTTGATTCCCAAAATAAATTCACATTCATTAGAACAGTATCATTTTAGACTTCATTGTTAATATTTAAACTGAAAAGAAGCCTAGAAATGCATATTAACTACGTCAAGACATAGTAATCTAGGAATCAGAAACAATCACCAAAGTAAAAATTGTGATGGGTAATTAAGTGGATCTGTAATTTTATATAGAGTTGCATTGTTGTTTAAAGTGACATCAAATTTAAGACATAAAAATTAAAGTAAAAGACATTTGTTTTTATTAACTTTTACATTAGTGGAAAACACTTTTGTATCTTCAGAATTCCTTATAATGTTATATATGAAAAATATTTCTCACATAAATGAACAAAACAAAAATATGATTAAAGAGGCCACATGTTTATTCATGTTATTTGGCAGGTGACTTTACTAAGAGACTCATCTTACTGATGAATGTAAACAGTAACACTTTGCAATGGTTTCTAAAATAGTAGTTTGGATAAAAGGTGACAAAAGAGCATCATACCATAATTTGGTACGCAGACTTTGAGACAGCATACTGACGACAAAGCAGTCAGGTTTGTTAGGCTGCATAAGCCAAATAAAACTCCACACACAGCATAGCAGAGGCATGTTACCTCTCCAAACAACCACCTGCAGAGAACAAACAGAGATCATCTTACTGTTTTTGCTGAACTCTTTTCTTTATTTTTACTTTAGACTTTACTGGAAAAAAACATCAAACGGTATCAGGGATGTGTAGGGAGAATGAGAGAGTGGTGAAGCTTGCTTGCTTGCTAAGCTAAGCTAATACCACAAGCTGCTAACAAAGATTAGCTAACCTCATTAGCACTAATTAAAGTGTGTAAAAATATATTTTAATTCTGTCCTTTCAGCATTTATCTGGAATGAAAAACCGAACTTTGAGACATAACTAATAAACCTAGATCACACAATATTCAACCTGATCTCACAGAATTGCGTGAAATAACCACGAACTCTTAACGCATAATTCCGTGTTAGTATCAGGTAATGACAGAAAATTGCGTGATACTACCACGTAAAAGATTACAATGTAATTCAGTGACAGGCATCAGCCGTGATCCACTCACGGA
>JAUMHR010000055.1:8179700-8195285 GCA_032361145.1 Enteromius fasciolatus
TGGCTTGTTTAGTCTTTATTTTTACATTTCTTATTACTTTTAAAAGACCTCTAGCATTTTTTACCATCCAACTGCTCACACTGCAAGAGGATAGTGTTGATTACAGCAGTGCTTTTCATACTTTTCCCGTTAAATACAATTGGATTCAGGTGCTCACCAAATATGTACCTCAATAAACAGAATGAAGTAAGTTTGTGTAGAAATTTAACAAAGACTGGCATGAAATGCTTGCCATACTCAGAGACATACTGACTTAGGAGTAAACTGCAGTGGTCTCTTATTTTTGTCCAGAGCTGTATATTTGAAATATCAGATTTTTTTGTAACAGTGTAAAATTTTAATGAATATTTTATCTTATTTGCTGAATATAAGCTTTATAGGTATAGAAGCATAAGTATCACAATTATTTTTGCAGAAACATAATCTTAATTTATTTGTATAAAAAATGATTCTCTATATAGTTAGTCTGTTTAGAGTATTATTGTAATTTGGTACATTATAGAAGGTAACTGTTTTGTAGTCTGTTCTGTATTTGTTCCAAACCTGTATGTTGATGGTAGCTATTGACTCCCACAGAGTATTCGTTTTCATCTTTAGTTACCAACTTTCCTCTAAATATCTTCTTGGAGGGTCATTGTAGACACTACCCCTTTAAAAATGATATTGAAAATATGTTTTGTGGGTGGTGATGCAGAACAGATCTGTTTATTCAGTCATGTTCAGATTGTGAATTTAAATCCATCTTTGAAATTGTCTTTCACAGAAGCTATTCTCTTAACAGAGTTACCCCTTTAGGTATTTATATTAAAACTAATTTTGCAATTAGCAATCAAAGTCAAGGCCAACAGAGGTTCACAAAAGTTCCTACACACTCCAGCTGTCTTCTCCTCAGACATAATGAAGAATCAGTGAGGAGAGAAGGATGATGGGTGTATTAAGTGCAGTATTTCCGCAGTCCATCGGCTGCTTAGTAGGCACTACTGTGACTGGAATCACCGGAACCGCTGTACTCTGACTCTGGCTCATCCCAACCACTGTTTTTACTGTTGCTGATGTTATTTTCCTTCGGTTTTCCAGCATCACACCCGATTCTTGATCCGCTGCTGCCCCCTCCAAGGCTTCGAACCACTGGCAGCGGAAATCCTTCCTCCAGAGGTCTATGTAAGCAGCGGGAAGCTCTCCCGTGGCCCGGACGCCTTCTGCCCCATTTGGGAGAAGCATAAAGTGTGCTGAAGGAAGATGCAGGTATGTGGGGTCCTCAGGTTTCTTACGCACACAGCGTCCACGGCCCTGACACAATGAGACTCCACAGAGACGTGCTGCAGTCGTCACATTGACAGCATATGGACCAAGAACCTGACGGACGTACGAGCCGAACTCTGAGCAGGATTTCTGTATAGGACACACGCAGGTGTAAATATTATCAGTCTTACAGGAATCTGTAACGACCAATGACAAGTATTATAATCAATAAACCAAATTCGGCCAATTTAATGCACCCTTGCTGAATAAAAGTGTCTTTCGAAAGTGTGTAGACAAATGATTGAACGATTACCTGTGTTTTAACTGCTAAGGATTTTTCCCATATTATAACTCCAGATGCTCCCATAGCAGCACTCTCTCCAATTGTGTTCACTAGATCATTCTGATACAATATAGACATAATTATGAGGTTGCACTGATTTGATCTTATTTTACATTGAATTATATTATATTGGCTCACTCAACAGATTTCAGCCTACTGTTCATTACCTCAGAGAGAAAGGAGTCAGAAGAGATGTACACAATCTTGATCAATGGAAACACAGGAAGATCAAAGGTAGTCCCTGCGAGAGCTGCCACTCGTAAAGCCTCTCTGATCTGATTGGTTGCGTAAAGCCACGTCCCCTTAGTTCCCTCTGGCAGCTTTTCCAGCGACAGGGCTGGATAGAGAGCACCGCTTCGCTTCCAAAGCCACATCAGCTCATCATTAAGGGCCATTTCTGCGGCAGGGCACCGTCCCGTGTAATTGGCTAATGCTATCTGGGTGGAGTCATAGTTATAGCAGTTAGAAAATGGGGCCATGCCCCATAATCTTTGTGGGCGGAGTCTCTTCACCTCCCGCAGGGTTTCCATCATAATGGACTGTGCTGCTGCTTCAAAGTCAACCTGAGAGGAATTTAAATCGCATGATTAATTTAGACAACATATTACAAAATGATAATCTCTAAAATAATTCATAATAATATGTTGTGACTGTCATCACCTGTGCCCATTTCTCCACTTCCTCTGTGCTCCAGTCTGGAAAAAATCCCCGGAGAAGTGCCCTTGACTCCGTAAGATACTTTGTTTTAATTCCCCTGTTCCTGTTCCACTGAGGCGCCCACTCCTGCCAGCGCAGGACCCCTAAACCAGGTGCTCCTGCTTGGGGTAGTGAGGCCGTCAGGTCACCTTCCACCCTTTGGAGGTGAAGGTCAAGGCTGGTGTGTTGTGGTAGGCCACCGTTGACAGAACGATCCTGTGCAGTGAAATATGGGTAAAGTCCTAGGGTGTCCTCATAAAATATTGCCACACGGCCTTCCCACTCCATCCCAAATGCAGCTGGGTCAGGCCGACCCAAACAGTCTTTATCTGGAACCCCCCATAACACCAGGAAAGGCTGGCCGGCGAGAAGAGGGGCCTGGGCAGGACCGCAGACACATGGATGAGTGAAGAGACAGAGGAGGAATAGAAGAGAAAAGGAGAAGAGGACGAACGTGTGTTTTCTTCCAGCCATGGAGCTGAGCAAGAGGTTTCAGGGCCCCTCACCCCAAAACTCACACAAAAGCCTCCTTGGAGAGAGATAAAGACATCTTTGGTAAGGTATTTATTTGTTTATGTCCATGACAATGATTTCAATTGCATATTGTTTCATTCATTTTAAATAAACAAGAGGATTTCAGGTTAAACAACTAAAATTAAGGACAACTTGTAGACAGAAAAATTCCACCCCACAATCTCTGAGGAGCCCAAGGCCAGTTATCACTGAATCTATATCTCATTAATTAATGTATAGATTTTAATCCAAAACAAAATTAAAATTTAAACAAAATTTAAAACAAAAGCTTTCTTGTGATAAGCGTGCAACAAAAGCTCAATTAATGTGTAGACCTGTCTATATGTTTCCTAAGGATATTTTATTTATTCTTTATACAGCTTTTTTGTGTCAGACATTGACAGTAATAATAATAATTTAAAAAAAGCGTCAAGTCTGAAGTGATCACAAGTCCCTGTTTACCAATTGAAAAGACAGAGCTGCGACGCTACGTCAGAGGAAACAAAGGGAGACACTTTAGGATCATTAATTACTAAAAGGATTAATTAGTGCTGCCCAAATTCAACGCTAAACACTTAAAGCGTACGAGTCTGTAGTTCACAAGCTTTTCAACAGAGGGCGCCAGAGGGCCGAGCAACACATGCGTCTCGTGAAACCTATTTATCGATCTCTTTACCGATGTTCTTTAAAAAAAAATACGGCAGCAACATACTAATTTTCAGTTCGTTATTCGGTATTTACTATTTTTAATGGTTAAATAAGTTCAGCAGCTGTTCTGTTCGTGTATTCCTTGAAAACACAGTCTAAAACGTAAACCGTCCTTTTCAGCATGGATAAAGGCAACCATGTACATGGGAACTGTGTATGTAGTTTATACCACAATTAGTACATTTCGACTTCTATAAGCTGTACTTATTCAGGGAGGACAAATGAATGGCTCTCCATACATTGCTAAATGTAACATGAACTCATTTTACGCTGGAGGGCTAACTCTGAAGTGATTTTGGCCACTCAACCGCGCCAGATAATAGCCGTGACACATACAGTTATATACGGGTAATGAACTGAATGCAAAGTCAGATGAATGCCTTTCTCTCTGAAATTGAAACTGAAGGACCTGAAAGCTGTTACCATTCTCACACATTTAGAAGCTGTGTTGTTTTTCATCTGGTTAAAAGCGGCTATGTCAAAGTAAGCTTTTGTTGTTGAGCGTGGTAGCTTTAGGCCAGTTCCTGCTTTCAAGGAAGCGGCTGGAAATCGACTTAGCATTTATAATGCCAATTTCCATCTCATTTATTTAACATTTGGAGCAAAACACAGTTGTTTAACCGATAGTTTGGTTTCCTTCAGGTGCTTGAGGAGATGGGATCGGAGTGCTGGGTTGTGTTACTCACCTCTGCATTGGCAGATCAGGTGTGTGTGCCTGGATCTCCAGGTCAAAGAATCCAGAAGATAAGGTCAAGATGACGAGGACTCCTCTGAAAGGGGAAAAATGAGGAATGAGTGTTTCTGTGCAGGCTCGAGTGTTCGGGTCTCCTGCCTCTTTACAGGAAGCCACAGAAGGTAGAGACTCGAGCCCAACCATGAGTGATGAGATGACAGGCTGTCCTGACGAAAGGATGGATGAAGTGACAGAAGGAGGAAATAGGAAAAAAGGAGGCTACCTCACCTTCACCAGGGTAATCTGTTAGTAAGTAGGGTCACCACAGACCATGACAATCACATGATCAGACTCACCATAATCCCTTAATCCGCCACTCCTTCCTAGCAAACACACCTAATTCAAAAACACGCGCACACACACACACACACACACACATCCAAGCACACATATACACAAAGCTGTCACAGTGACACAAATTTACCCCCCAAAAAGCAGTCAACATTGTTCTTCCTGTTTTCTTTTTCATTTTTCATACACATCATACCTTTCAAGAAACATTTACAGACCCTCTGACAGACCCTCATCAAACGATAACTTTCATACCTCTTTTACTTTAAAATCTCTCCCCTTTTCCTGCGGTGTCTGCCTTTCTTGCATTTCATTTCTCATTCTCAGTCAATTTTCTGAAGTCTAATCCCATTTCCTGAAAAGAATTATTAAAGATTATTTACAATTAAATCATCCAGACATAATCTGGCATAATCCTGATCTTTTCTATAGATCTCTGTTGGTATTACAGATAAGATAAAAGAAGGATTTGGTTTTTGTCACTGGTGTCATTCCAGGTTATTTGTCTTTCTTACGTCCGTATTGAAATGTATAGACATAAATGTGAATCTTTTATGATTATTTTTGAAAAGCTAATGAGGGAGGTTTTTTTTGGTCAGGCTTGAAAGTAAAATAAAAACCTTCCAATAAACGTTGTTATATTAATGAAAGAATCCCGAGAAGAAGAACAACAGTGCTGTTTCCACAAAAATATTAAGCAGCACACCTCTCTGTGTTCATATTAATGAGTGTTTCTTGAGCATCAAATCAGCATGTTAGAATGATTTCTGCAGGATTATGTAGAAATATATTAAAATATAAAACAGTTATTTCAAATTTGTAATGATAATTATTAAATGTCTATAAAGTACATATACCCTTACTATAATATCAATAGAAATAGCAATAATAATAATTGTACTGTGTTCTTAACATCATTTCCTATATGTACATTTCTTTGAAACGCGATCTGGAATCTGGAACTGGAACATTTGTGACAAATCTGGAGTGAAAGTAAGACTTCGATGGGCTTTGTTCGTTCTTTATTTAAACATCTGATACTGACCTCTAATTGCAGGTTCACTTGTGCTTACCTTCAGTTTCGTTATCAGTTGTACGTTCATGTGTGTGTGTGTGTGTGTGTGTGTCTTACCTGGTCAAGGTTATGTGTGTTTGTGTGTGCATATGTTTAGTTGACATTATCTGTTTGAGGTATCTAAGGTGATGCCTGCTCTCCAGGTCCGTCACCATGGCGACGGCTCAGATGAGTCTGGCCCAGCCAGCTGATGGGGGTTAAGGATGTGTGTGTGTGTGTGTGTTCATGGTTTGTACTTGGACATCCAGTTTTGTAGAAGCAGGTTTGACAGATCAATCTGCTTGTGTGTGTGTGTGTAGAGTTGGTTTTGGTAAAACTGACCTTTATGTCATCATGCTTGATGTGCAGTTAGATTGAACATGAAATGATGATATGAAAAGTGATTTAGCGAGCACAGATTATCAGAACATAGACTCATCTTAATGTACAATAATAAAATTGTACTCATGAAGTATAGGCATGAGATAACATGTCAAACATGTAGCTCTGTTTATTTCTTCTATGCAGATAGAAACAGGTGTGTAGGCTTGGATTTGACCTCGGCCACCCCACTGAGCCACTGTAACACCTCTAACTCCAGTTTATTCCCTTAGTCCTGCTTTTCACACAATCACTCCTCATGTGTTTTTGTTTAGTTTAAAGCTATTTTTACTTGTATTTTGCATTCATTTGTTATGTGGTCAGTGGACATTTGAAAATGAGTGTAGATAGAACAATGCCCGTTCGTTGTATCAGGTTTCTCAGTATTAGCCAGTATTTCGATGTCGGAGTTGCTTTCCATGAAATGTTTTTCATTTGTCGTACCAGGAAAATGTGTGAGGGGCATGACATTAAAAATGTATTTGCTAAAATATGGTTAGCTACTAGAATTTAGTGTTCACAATGTGAGCATTAGAGCTTCCGTGAATGCAATTGAATAAATAATGTGAGGAAAAAAAACTTTCATCTAGGTGATGAATTCAGGAATCTAGGTGATTTTTTCTTTTCTTTTCTTTTAAAAATAGGTTCATATTCCTCTCTATTTGATTAAAATGTCAGCTGGATCACCAGGTCAATCATCTTAAATTAGCAGATGGACCAGATGAGTGTGTGAGAGAGAGAGAGTACAGGTTTGTCTGTACTTATGAAGGCCATCTCATAGAAAAACCTGTCTACCTTTTGAGAACATTTGAAGTGTCTCTTTTGTTTTAAAAGGCTCATAAATCATGTTTTTCTTTTTAAAGTGGAAGTTGACCGGTTTCTGTGTTGCTAAGAGGTGAGATATGATAAATATACCAATAAATGCTTTTTGAAATATTTTTTTATGTTATTTTCAAGTTAACGTTTATCGATAACGTATCACGCTTATCACAGAATACTAGTTTTACTATAACTAAATGCAACCTTGGTGAACGTAAGAATCTTATAATCTCCACACATTTAAATGGCAGTGTACTTTATTTGAAATAGCTTGAGTTTCATGTTTTATCTGTCAGTCTAGTTTGCAGTTGTCTTTGCAGTTATTTTCCTGCTATCTGAGCCTTGTCACAAGCATTCAGTGGCCAGTGATTCAGGCGTAAGCTGTTGAAATGACAAAAACAAACTTGACTTAACTCAAAACAAACCTCAGCCTTAATATTTACAGGTACCTCAACCACAAACCGCTTTTAGGTTCTGGGTTCCTAAGTTATGTGTTTACTGTAATATACTATTAGTGCAAGTTTAAGGAGTAAGAGTTCTGGAATGAAGTTAAAGCTATTCACTGACCATAATTAATATCAGTTTATATTAGTTTTTATGTGTCAGTTCTAAGATGGATGTGTGTTTCCGTATAATTGCATGGATCCAGAACTAGTTTTTTGTTCCACATGCAGGAAAAAAAAAAGTTGTGAGCAATTGGTGAAAGTTTAACATTGTGCAGCACTGCCCTCTTGTGATAATTTGAGTTGTAAGGAAAGGACAGATAGCATTGTTTGATAATGATCCACTATGTTGTATATTTTTGTGAGTTTAGCTGTATTTCTATAGTTTAGTAGTCATGTGATATATGATTATCGCTTGTGCTTCAGATTAAAATAAATAATTTTTCAGCTCATGAAACTCAAGTTGTTTTTGTGTGAGTGTACGAGCCTAAACGGTGAACTTTCCTCAGGACCCCTAAGGTCCAAAATCCCCCCAGACTTTGAAAATCTCCTCAGTCTCCTCAGGTGGTTTATCCCTGTTGTGTGTGACTGTGTGTATTTGTGTGTCCGTGTGTGTAAATGTGTTTCGGACCCAGATGACAAAAGGAGAGTTTGAACGTGGCATGAAACCGGAAAACGGCCCACAAAGAGCGAGTGACAGAGAGATGGGGACAAAACCTTCTGGAGGAGAGAGGAGGGGCCGAGCCTTTGATCTGTCTGCTTTCTGAAAGAGGAGGAACAGAATCACAGGAGCAGGACGAAAAGAAAGAGAGAAAGAGAACGAGAGAGAGAGACAGTGAGGGAGATGGAGCGAAACAGGGAGAGAGACGGGAGCAGATTGTAATTCCTCCACGGGTGGAGCAGATTGGGGGGGTATTTTCAGGAGCTGCAGAAGTGGCTGTAAGTGCTGGAGGAGGAGGAGGGGGAAGTTCGGAAAAGAGAGAGAACTGGGAAAATAGAGGGAGAAGGATGAGGGTGGGAGAGAAAGGGGGAATCTGAGGAATTTCCAAATGAAAGGAGAAGGTTTTTCTTTTAATGCGATTAAAGTTTTCCATCTCACTGCATCTCCTGCAGACAGTTCGACTCTGGGAGCAACATCCCTCAAGAGTGTGAGACGGAGTTTGTGTGTGTTTGACTCAGTGAACCTGATGGCTTTGAGTATGATAAGTGTGGGCGGAGTTTGGAAAGTTTTTAAGCAGTGAGTTAATTCACTTCTTTCGTTGTTACAATATTCTGGGCTCAATATAAGTTAAACTTAAGCAGCATTAGTTGTGGATTCATGCTGAGGACCACAACGTTCATTTCAACTTGTCCCTCCTATTCTAGGTCACACCGAGACACTTACAATGGAATTGAATTGGGCCAAATGTACATTCAAGTATTCGCTTTTTCTAGATGAAAGCAGCATGTATAATTAATTCTTATCTGTGTAAAGTTCTATTCAATTCTGCAACTTAATATAAACCCAGTGAAATTAACCCAAACCCCTATAGCCCAAATAATTATAACAGAAGAATGGATGTACTTTACAAAATAAAAAAAAGTACAATTTAGTCATCGCATAAAAATTGCCTTCACATACAGTAAAATTCAATCATTTGTGCTTGATACAATTTTTTTTATGTTTTTGAAAGTCATCTCTTACGCTGGTGTAGGGTTTACTTAGAAATAAGTTTTACTGTGAAATTGCATTTAGCAAATATTTGCAAAAAGCTGCGTTTATTTATCAAAAATGAAAATAACTGTTTTCTGTTTTAATATATTTTAGAATGTCATTTATTCCTATTTTGGCTAATTATATCATGACACATGATCCTACAGAGCTCATTTTGAAACATTGTATTAATTTTGCAAACCATGGCACTTATTGTTTAACATCTTTACTGTTTTGGTAAATTTGATGCATTCTTTGCTGAATAAAAGTATTAATTTCAAGATAGTTGACTGTATCAAATTTTGAACAGTAGTGTAAATCCTCCAAAAATTGGTCTCCCTCAAGTGCCTCGCATGATTTGTACTTTTTCATTTTAAAAGAAAAAGAGGGATGAGTCTGAATTTATATTTGTCACAGGCAACATCATGACACAAATGCTGTGGGTTGTTCGGAACTACACCACACTCCGTTCCACTCTGTTGAACTCTAAATGTACTAAATGTATTCATCTGAACCAGTATTCTTCCATCTACAGATATCAAGAAACCTTCATCCGTGAATTCATCCATGTGTGCTGGCTTGCTGACATCTCTCTGTGACTTTACCCAGGTTTGTGTGGGTACAGAAATGGCCTTTCAATTTAAGGGTCTCTATATGTTCTCTGCATCTGTGGAGTGGGAATGTGTGGAGATTCGGATCTCAGTCAGGAAGATCAATTTTACCATGTCCTTGTGTTTACCGGGGTCATGTGAGTGTATATTTGTCACATGTCACAACAGATTTTGGATTTAAACTAAATATTAGTGTGATAACCCACAAACCATGCCTGCCATTTCATCGAACAAATTATTTCATCTAGCAGCTCAAAAGAACTTCACAAAATGCCTCAGCAATTACCTCACAGCCCCAAACTAATTTCTCCTCTTTGTTATGGCAACACAGGGGTTTTCAGCTCTGAAGGGACCACTAAGAACGTTCTCTCTCTCTTTCAAACTCGCTCACTTAAACACACACCCAGCAGGATTCTCCTCCCAGCATGCACTTCTGTGTGCAAACACATTCCCTTAGCTGCTGACCCCCGGCCCAGCTGTTACCATGGCAACTTGAGCCCCTCTCCATGACGACTGCTACCACCTCCCCATGGCTCAGCCCAGGCCAAGGATCTCCAGGTGACCAGTCCTGGTTTTTATTTTTTGCTTTCCTTTTCATTTTTTGTTTCACAGTTTTCCCCACCTGTTTAAATCTGCTTTGTCTTTCCCCCCTTGCTCGTTTTCTGTCCTTCTTTCATATTTTAGGCTCTTTTTGTCTTTTCACATTTAACTAAACGTTACAAGATTTTGGTGGCATGATCACAGGTAGTAACTACTTTTTGCCAACTTTTCAGATTAAAAGAATTAATAACAGCAAAATATGCAAAGTAACCATAACAAACATTGTTAAAACTGTTAAGAGCTGGTGCATTTGTATTACAGTCACTTATGCTTAGCTGCTAAAAGTAAAACAACAACAAAAAAAACAGTAATATTGTTAAAAACAATTATATTTTTTTATAAATATATTTCTATATATTTTAAAATGTAATTAATTTCTGTGATGTGGAAAAGCTGAATTTTCAGCATCAGTCGTCAGTGTCACGTGATCTTTCAGAAATCATTCTAACAGGCTAAAGAATTAATATTATCAGTGTTGCAACCAATAGCTTATTTTTTGTGGATACCATGATTTTGTCCAGATTATTTAATAATTTAAAAAAAAAAGCATTTAACAAAAAAATCCTATATTGTAAATGTCTTTATATTGTTCATTTTAACCAATTTAAAGCAGACCTATTGTGCCGTTTTTTTAAAAGATGTAATATACTGTAAGTCTCAGATGTCTCAGCAGAAATCCGCTGTTTTCAAGCATGTGTCTTTAAATGCAAATGAGATGCTGCTCCTGCCCCTATTTGCAGATTTGGGCTTTGCCTTACAGCTTTTTCCTTAGATACTCTGCTAAAAAAAGATATGTTTGATTTTAATTATGCCTTTTAAACAATATTAGTGTCAATTTCTGATATATGAGCGCGCAGGTCACACTGCTTGTGAGCACTAAACGTTTTCTCTTTTGAGTCTTATTGTGCTTAAACTGTCAAATACATGCAAGTTTATGTTAAAACACAAACAAGTGAAGGTAAACAGCTGGGACAGATATTGTATGTTTATATAATAAATCTGTGTGGCAGCAGGGTAATATACAGTAAATAATGCTCTCTTGTCTCCTCTGAGGCTGGAACCCTAAATAGTGTTCTGAGCTCATCTGAGTATTGCATTCTTACAAAAAAAAAAGTTGTTGTCTTTAAACAGTAGTGACTGTATCATGACAGATTTTACTGAGGGTAAATTCAGATGTAGGATGACTATAAGCATAGAAAATGTTCATTACTTGGAATAGAACTAGCAAGATCTCTAATGTTTGATTGAGTGTCTTTAATTGTGCTCCAAGATTTTATAAACCTAATCATAAAGCTCTCTGCTTATCGTCGCTGTCGGGCGGAATCCTCGCATCTCCAAAATCTTCATTTTCAAGGAAATAAAAAAAGCTATTTTTTTTAGTTTTTAAACATTATATAGTGAAAGTTGGTATTATACCTTATATTGGTATCATATACTGTTGTGTACCGATATTAACACAACATTTCCCCACAATTATGTTTTATCGGAGAGATACAAGATTTATAACTTGGGAGCAGGGAGATATGAGATTTGTGTGAATGGTATGGACACAGATCATCAGAGTCTGCAGTTGTGTTGAGCCTTTTGACAAGAGACAAGGCTTTATGAGCTAATGATTGTAGTTACATGCAACTCTATTTTAAAGGTTAGAGCTATGAGTGATGCAATACCAAAATAATACGATAAGTGGCTGTCTAATAGAAAAAAATGGAAAAATTATTATATTTCGTTTTGTTTTTTTAATAAGTTTGGAGTATTTTTTGTTTGTTAAATAGCCTATGTTTTTGTTTTTTGAAGTAGGTTAACGACCAAGCGGCCATCAGCAGACAGTGAGCTGATCATAAACTATGTTTGATCACTTTAACTTTCTCAAACCAGCATGACCTTTCTAAAATAAAATCTGCAGATATACCTACTAAAACTACAGAGGTGGATTAGGGCCAAGCAATAATAAAAAATGTAAATTATTATGAGATTAAAGTCGTTAAATTACGTGAAAAAAGTTGACAATAAAATGTTGAGAATAAACTTGTTAAATTCCAAGATTAATGTCATTAAATTCTGATAATAAAATCTTTACATTTCAAGAAAAAAAGTCTAAATAATATGTTATTGATTTTCGAGAAAAAAATACTTCTATTTCGAGAAGTAAAAGTGTAGAAAAGACTCGTTTAGAGCGTGCCCGCCAGCGTCTCCAGTGGCCTAGTTAGTAGAGTAATACACTCAAGTAAAACATGTTCGATTGATTGAATCCATTTCTTGCTGAACTCTCTTTCCTTCCTTTTGCGTCACGTATCGCATTAGAAAAGTGGAATTTAACTGCCTTAATAATAATGCATACATTAAGTGGTACCACAGTAAATCCATCATTCGTTTGTGGATAGAAAAGTATTTCTAAATGCAGTTATGCCACAGTGTTTCATATCTACATTAAACTCTAGTTGAAATCACTGTGGAGTCTGTGGCTTGATTAGAGGTATAGGGCTATATGGAGAGCTCATCCCAATAAGGCAGCATACAGGCTATTTCTTAATGTAAATATAAAATAAAAGACGATTTGTCTAAAACCCTGTGATCGATAGGTTTAGGTCATTCGTACAAATTCATCCGAATTGGCAACTCTTAAAATACGTATGATTTAGAAGAAATGAGGTGTACGAATTAGACACCTTGAATTGCTGAGAGATCAGGTTGGTATGTCTGCTTTTCTCAGTGCACTATTTTTTGTTGTTTTTAGTTTGGCTTGATAATTTGATTTTTTTTCCTTTCGTTTTTTAATAAGCGCCTTAGGCACTAGCAGACTTGTTCCAGTAGTTCTTCCAGCGAGCATCAGAGCTGGCTGAAGGTTAGGTGCTGAGGTTTGTTATGTTTTCAGCCAAAAGTACAGTTTTCTGTTATTAAAATTTCAAGCTTCATTTAAGTTCTTAGAACTTGTGTAGATTCTTGCAAACAAACAAAAACCCAACCACTGCCACACTTACTGCCTACTCCTCTCTGCCTTTTCCTGTCTCCTGGCATGTTATGACCTTTCTCCCAAAAGACCAACAGTATGTGTGCACGTATGTGTGTTCATGTGTGTTTTTGAGTGTGGTTGATTGGGAAATTGAGATATTTACCGCATTCCATCTCCCTGCTGTAGCCATGACAACCACTCAGCGGGAAGAGCTGCCTGTCTCACGCAAAAACACACGCACTGACTAACACACACACCGCTACCCCATAACCTGGACATAGAGAGTGGGAGAGAGATGCACATGGCTGACAGTAGCCTAGGGCCTCAAATGGTATTGATTACCTCTCACCGTTCAACTGTTATTTTTACAGCTGCATAACAATCACTGTGTCATCATAACTAGCAGTATACTGATTGTTGCATTCTGCCCGTTAATGTTAATAATGGTTTCTATGGACTGATGCTGTTGTGGAAAGCTTTGGCAACTCTTTATCCAGTAGGTGAATTGGCAGCGAAGCTTCCTTTAATTGAGAAGTGAGACAGAAGGAGAGCGAGAGAAAGAAGAAAATTATCCTGGAGGGGATCGTTAAAGACTACTAATGTAAGTCCAGAATGAAGAGACTCCTCAGAGACACATCCTGGACATTTTCAGAGCTCAGAGTGTGGGGGAAAAGTCACATTGCATTGTGTAGAAAACAAGATGTAATGAAAGTAGCGACAGATCTGCATATACTGTACTGTATGACGTACATGTGAGATGGGTTATTGAAAAGGTTGATTATGAAGGCGAGGGGTTTTATGTGAGTTCACCAGATCTGTTGTGACATTTTACAAGTTATGCAGTTTATTATAATTTCCTGCTGACTTTAAAGATACGTAGTACCTGAGATACTCGTATTAAAAACACAAATTTAGTATATATTTTATTGATTATACTTATACAGGAAAAAAGAATAGCAACTCAACTCAAGAGTTTCACATTCATTGTTTTTTCACTTTAGAAATGCGATCATTAAAATAACACTCGTCAATCAAGGCACATTAAGTGTTTTTATTAATGTGCTGCTGTTTTTAATGATTGAAATATTGCAAGTGCTTTATATGGTCTTATAAATGGCCAAAACTTGCTTTGATTTGATCACATTGTTTTTTTCTTTTAAGTGGTGATGTAAATATCTGTAGATCGAAATTGACAGGCTTGTGCTGCAGTTGTATGGATGTTTTGCCGTCCAGGTCTTCGTGCCAGTCTCATGGCTGAAAACTGTCAATTGGTGGCAAAGTTGTATAATTTCATATTTACAAAAATATTTATATATAATTTAACTAAAATGAGAGCACAAATTAGTACAGTTTGGTGAAGACTGAAATAATATGAAAGAACAAATTAGTACGGTTCAGACACACTGTTCAAAATCCAAATGAACTAGTATAATGTGGCTTCTTTTTATTTCAAATGAGAGAATGAAAAATTCAGTACAATGCAGTCACGGTTTAACTAAGCAGAGAACGCGTTAGTGTATCATAAACTGCTAAGTCGTTGGAATTAATTTTTAATTGATGGCCACGATATCTATTTTTTCTTCTATTTTTGTTTTTAGTAATAGTGCAGGGTTGTTGGCCAGATCGTGGCCTCAATATCTGTTTTTCTTCTCTCTATGTTATATATGGGGCTTCGTAGATTTGCAACTGGATCGAAATCTTACCCTACTGAGCTCACCACTAACTTAAGGATTGCAATATCTACTGCTTCTACAGGGTCCGAGCAGACACAGCTTTTCCAATGTTTCTGGATAAAAAGATAAGAAACAGAGATTTCACCCTTGAGTGAATGAGGGGAAGGTCTTAAAGGAACTCAACCCTGACAGAAAACCTCTGACAGAAATCTACTGCAGACGCTACCAAAAATCATGCTCCTCTCGCTCTAAAAAAACGCATGCTGATGGTTACTTTCATCCATGTGTGGAGTGGGAGTGATTACTAAAACATAAAATGGCTGATATAAAGCTGAAAGTACTGAAAATAGTGTTTAGATCTGTGTGTGTGTGTGTGTGTGTAAGTGTGGGGGGTGGGAGGGTTGCAGAGCTCTGTCAGAACTTCTCTTCCGCAGGCTGTCATGATCAAAGAGCTGTTGGACCCCCTATCAGACTCACACCTCATGCTCACATATACACACACAACTCAGCCAGCCGTTTGCATCAAACACACACACACACACACACACACACACTCAGTTCTCAATATACCACAAGTACACAGATCTCTACACCTGCAATTACCCATATAAATCACATCCCAGTCACTAATTAAAGCGTCTGCTGTATAGAGCGCATGCAGTTGTGTTCTCATTTACTACTGGCACTGGTCTAGCTGCTGATTCAGTGGTTCTAAAACTGTGAGTAGATGCTTATTTCAGCTGTGCCTGTGTGTTTGTGTGTTTGTGTTCGAGCGAGTGTGTTTCAGGTGCCATGCGTGTCTGTTCCCTGGCGTGTGCGTATATGTGTGCCC
>JAUMHR010000055.1:8231744-8242281 GCA_032361145.1 Enteromius fasciolatus
AGGCCAAGTGATTAGCACACCTGATTCTGATCATTTGAATGGGTGAGCGAAAACTTTTGGTAATATAGTGTAGTTTTCCAAGCACTCGACTCATTGGTTGGTCGAACAGTTAGCCCCGCCTCCAGTTGGCCTGGTTAGAGCCACCTATACAAATTTCTAATTGGCTAATCCAATGTGGTAACAAATCTTAGGACATCTTTTCCAGTTACATCTATCAAGTAATAGAGATATGCATTTAAAAATTACTTGCAGCAGCTGTAAATGAATTTGTCTGCCTCACTCACATTTCCACCCCCTTTTTTTCATTCTCTTTCAGTGATTTCCTGATTCTGCCTGGGTACATTGACTTCACAGCTGACCAAGTGGTAAGTGAAACGCTCTACATTTGTACAGTAGTCAATTTTTTAACTCTCTGTTGTTGGATGGATGATTTTTTTGGACTTTTATATCATCAGTGGTTTAATGTGGCTCTCTCTGTAGGACCTGACATCAGCACTGACAAAACAAATCACAATGAAAACTCCACTGGTCTCGTCACCCATGGATACGGTCACAGAGTCTGACATGGCCATTGCTATGGCGGTAAGAGAATGACTGACACAAGATTCCAACACAGAAAGTTTTCTTACTATTATGGGCATTCGAATAAGCACAATGATCTGTATGTATGCATAATACAACAGAATTTTTTTTTTTTTTTTACATGCTCCCTCAAATTTGAAAATCATAAAAATCCCCATGGGTCAAGATATGAGTTTGAAAATTTCCATTAGCTTTTAGACCATCTTTGTAATCAGTATACATCTAAAAGTTGACAAAAGAAAAATCTTATCAGACACACACATCTAAAAATTTAAATCTTAATCTTTCAGGTAAGTGGAGCTAAGTCTTTAAACCTAAATGTAGTCGTTTAACCTAAATATTCAAGACTTGATCATCTGTGCATGTTGTGTTTTGTTCTCAAGTCTATTGTGATGATGCGTTTCACAGCTGACTGGTGGGATTGGCTTCATTCATCATAACTGCACACCAGAGTTCCAGGCTAATGAAGTCCGCAAGGTCAAGGTGAGTCTCTTCATTGTCTCTTTAAGTTTATACCAGTTTTCTTCTCTCATTCATAACATCTGTTTTTCTTCTGACCTTTACCCTGTAGTTGCAACAGCATCCTTGTAAATGAGAAATCCACACCTCAAGTGTGAAGTAATATGTGTTGAGTCCCAAGTAGAAATGCCTAATAGGACCACACTCGACTTTTCTCCCTCCCTTTCCCTCCGCTTTCAATCAACCCCCATTTAGAGGTACGAACAGGGTTTCATTACGGATCCGGTGGTGATGAGTCCTAACGAGCGGGTAAGAGACGTATTTCAGGCAAAAGCTCGGCACGGATTCTGTGGGATTCCGATCACTGACAACGGACAGATGGGGGGACGTCTGGTCGGCATAATTTCATCACGAGATATCGACTTTCTCAAAGAGTCGGAGCACGACCTGCCCCTCAGCGAGGTGGGTGGGCATTAACAGAGGATGGGGGCTAAGCAGTTTTTGCTGATCTCAGCTCACCTTAACTCTCTCTCTCTCAGGTGATGACTAAAAAGGAGGACCTGGTTGTAGCTCCAGCAGGAGTGACACTGAAAGAGGCCAATGAAATCCTCCAGAGGAGCAAAAAAGGTGGGGTAGACTTTAAAGGTTTATGAGAGCTCTTTACCCTTTTGAAAGTTTTCGATTAATCCTTGAACCAAATAAAACATTTATATGAATGTTAATTATTCATTAATCTATATAACAGTGTTTCATGCATCACTTCTTAGCTGTGGCATGCCACAAAATATTAGCAAGACAGCGAACTTAATCTTAAATATTTGCTGATTGTATCTAGTATACACTTTTGTTCAAAAACTTAAATAATGCATTTAGTAAAGTGAACTTCTACATTTTTTTTTTTGTCAGAAGTGCATATCTGTTTCTTAAATATTCATATTTTATTATATTTTTGTGAATTATTTATTCTGTAAATCAGTTTCATATATATTGGATCAATTTCTGCCAAAAATATTAAAAAAGTATGAAACAATGGCACAAAATGTAAAAATGAAAGCAAAGTTTTCAGAAAAGCAAACAGTGGTCATGGATCATGTGTTTAGATTCATGATTATAATAAAAAAACAACTTTAATAATTATTTCATCTGCGGTTATTATTTTTTAATCCGTGACCATTATTTTCTATTCTGAAAGCTTTACTTTCATTTTTACATTTTGTGCGATTGTTTCATACTTTTAAAATATTTTTTACATTTTTTTTTATACTTTGGATTAAAAAGTGATCCCATATATCTCCTTCTAAAGTTTTTTTTACTTTATTAGCATATGTAAGTGATTTTAGCCATAAATAAATAAGTTGAAACAGATTCTCACAACTTCATGAGCTATATCAATGAATCGGTCTGAATAAAACAAGTAGAAAATGAATGCTGTCAAGAGATAATTCCCCCATTCAAGGTCTCACACAGTGTTTTTTTGCCATAGGTAAGCTTCCTATAGTAAACGAGGAGGGCTGTTTGGTGGCCATTATCGCTCGGACAGATCTGAAGAAGAACCGAGATTTCCCATTGGCCTCAAAGGATTCTCGTAAACAGCTGCTCTGTGGCGCAGCCATTGGAACACACAATGATGACAAATACAGACTCGACCTGCTGGTGCAGGCAGGTGTAGACGTGGTTGTCCTGGTGAGGCCTGTTTTAAGTGAATCAGTTCTTGAAGAACTTTTTTTTTTTTTTTGGTCCTTTTTTGTTTACCTAGTGTTTCTCTGCTCACTTTAGGACTCTTCCCAAGGAAATTCCATCTTTCAGATTAATATGATTAAGTACATAAAAGAGAAATATCCTAACCTACAAGTCATCGGCGGCAATGGTTAGTTTTATGTACCTTTTGAGCATAACATCTGCAAACACACAGTTAACAAGGGTTCTCTGTCTGTTGTAGTTGTGACTGCGGCTCAGGCGAAGAATTTGATTGATGCCGGAGCGGATGCTCTCAGAGTGGGAATGGGCAGCGGCTCCATCTGCATCACACAAGAAGGTCAGTCCACCAATTGCACGCCCGACTGCCTGCCCCTCAGCCACTCACAGGCTGTATTTCTATGTCCAGTTATTCCAGGGAGAGTAGCTAATGTCCAGTGCCTCCTCTGGTTTCTTTTAACATTGTAAGAGCAGTCCAAATTATCTGTCGTTTCCCAAACATCCCAGCAGTTTTTGTCTGCAAGGTAGTTGTGCAGACTGATTGACAGACAATTCGCACTGCCCTGTTTCCTCTTTTCCAGCATTTTTCTGGGGTTTTAGTATCTGTGGAGATAAGTTTTCAGATTTTGTTTGTGTGGTGTAGGTATTATTCCATATTATGTGGGTTATGTCTAAAAATGAATATGCTTGTGTCTATATAAGTGTCTGTCTGTCCATTTGTATAGTTCTCTGTGGCAGGTGTCATTCTCTGTCACTCTGAATGATGGAAGTATGGTAGTGTAGGCTCTTCTCTTTTCCGTTTTATTTTTTTTTACACTTTTTATTTATTTTTTACTTATTTTTTTTTTTTAGTTTTCCCTTCTTTTATGCTTTCTTTGACTGTCTCTATGGCATATTTTCCTTCTTTCGACTGGTTGTTTATGTTACTTGCATTAGTTCCCTTTTCTATATCAGCTCTGTTCCAAAACCTAGCAAAGTCTGATCGAGAAGGTAGGCATAACTATACTGCCTTCTGAGATACTGTACTATTTTTTACTTATTTATATTTTTTTAAGCAATTAATATTTTTTTATTCAGCAAGGACACATTCAATTGATCAAAATCAGAGTAAAACATAATAAGTACAATAATATAAGAATAATTTTTGAAGGATCATGTCACGCTAAATATTAAAAATTCGAAATAGATTAAATAAAAATTAAATAAATTAAAATGAAATTAAAAATATATTTTTTTTAAATAAAAAAAAAAAATATATATATATATAATATTGAAACTGTTATTAAATTGTATGTTATTCACGAATATCACAGTTCCATAATGCATTGCAAATAAATCCAGGATGGCTGACAAGGCAAGCAAATTTTTGATTATAAATTTAAAACTGAACAGTTTTATACTGTAAAATAGGTAAGTAGTATTTCACCCAGCATTTATGTAAGATTTCCATGCTTATTAGAGTTTAGCAGCATTCTAACATCAAACTGTGTTGCACACATTTGCAGCCCTTGTACTGCATTCCAAATCCATTCCTTACGAGATTCTGTAACAGTTATACTTCCTTGGAAGAAAGCCACTTATGTAGGCAGCATGGCAGGGTTTTAGAACAGAGCTACTGTGTGCTCTTTCTCAGTCTCTATTTCCCTTTCTATAATTGTGTCTCTCTAGCGCCTCTCAGTATTCCTCCTGGTTTAAAGCTCCACAGCCCCAAAACCTCAACTACTGTTACGGGATACTCCAGTAAGTCCCTCCCCTTGATCCCCATAAAGATCCCATTGGCTCACTATCTCACTCTGCCTGCTGCATTGACTGGTTAATGGCTCTGCATCATTAGAAGTAGTTGCTGGTTTTTGGGGTTTTGGATGCTTGTCATTGTCTGACTAACCTGTCAGTAATGGCGTTTGGCACTTCCTCTGATTCAAGTCTGTTACCCAGAATCCCTCACTAACATAGTTTGTGCAGTGGCCAGAAAAGTATTTGGACACGGGAGTCACACTTCGTTGCATCATGAAATATAATACTAAATGGCATTTATTTTAAGAAAAAATAAAACATGCTGTTAAAATAGCAGTAGTGTACATTAATCTTAGTTGATGCTGTGAACTTGAGGGGAAATGACTCAATAGATTTGCTGATTAAAAGTCAATGCCAAGTGAAATTATATAAGCTCTAGTTTAGTTTCTGTATGTTATTTGCATTAATTTTTTGTCTATACATTGAAAACGCTAGAAATTTGGCTGAAGTGTCCAAATAGGTTTTAGAGCTGCTGTAAGAGCACTGGAGTGTATGAGGTGCACTTGTTAACAAACCAGAAATAGCTGAGGGTTTCACAACTATTGGTCTCACTTCAGAAGGTCTTTGTTTTACAGTTCAGTGCAGTTTGTGTTCATTTAACATTCACAATTTTTGTAGATGGTGTGACACTTGAAGTTACAGATAGAGGTTTGGGGTAAAAAGCTGACACTTGTCATTTCTCAATGCTGCTGCCCCATATTAATTTCTCGTCTACTCTAATTCATCATCTTAAAAAGCACAACGAAAAATTCCAGAAACTATGGCAGCATTTATTTCCATGCATCTTGCATATGCTAATTAATATAATGTTTAATTAGGTAGTTAGATTGATTGATTAAATACATTTGTATAATTTGCACAAGTGACTTCATATTTTTGGATCCCACTCTGTCAACATTTGGAACGCATAACAAGTGGCTTTGACAGGCATGTGTGCGCGTATCACATGCTCACCAAGGAGTTTTTCCTTTTTATTGTGAGGGTCTTGTGAAAGGTCACAAACATTTGTTGATTCAAATCATTTTGAAACTTTCTCGCTTGTCCTTGTTTGTCAAGACTTGCAGAGGGTTTGCTGATGGGCTCCTCTTCATCTCCTCTCATGTTACCTCACCATTTATAGAAAATCTCACATCTAAAATTTCACTTTCATAAATCCACATATTTCATATTATCCTAACTTTCTGTCTTTTGAAGTTCAAAGTAGTGCTATGATTTAGATTCCTTTGATTCATTTTGGTTTGGCCTCATTTTGAATTGACATGCAATACTATGCAACGTTTACTGGTTGGTTAATTGTCACTGACTGAAGTCAAATGACTGCATGAGCAAAGAATACACTCACTGATGTGTCCACATGTCTGTCTGTGAGAGAGTATGGATGTGTCTATGCTTGAATGAACAACAGTTAGTGGAGAATATTTGTTTATCAATGCATATGATTGTCCTCACCTACACAATTAATATTTGTAGAATATGCAAGATTAGGTTGATAGTAAGGGCCTCTATTTGTCATTGTTCTCACAGTGCTAGCATGCGGGAGGCCACAGGCAACAGCTGTGTATAAAGTATCAGAATATGCTCGGCGGTTTGGCGTGCCTGTCATCGCTGATGGCGGGATTCAGACAGTTGGTCACATTGCTAAAGCACTTGCTTTAGGAGCATCTACAGGTGAGTTGGGTCCGATATATATTCACAAGATACAGACTCAACTGAAGCTAAATTCTCTTTGCTTTTGATTTCTCTCAGTGATGATGGGGTCATTGCTCGCTGCCACTTCTGAGGCTCCTGGTGAATATTTCTTTTCGGATGGGATCCGTCTAAAGAAATACAGAGGGATGGGCTCACTAGATGCCATGGACAAGAACTTGGGTTCACAGAGCAGATACTTCAGGTGTTACACACAAATAAACCCTTTGTCAAATACAATATTGTTGCTCTTAGTTCCTAATACTAATTACAGGTTCCCATGGTTTTTTTTTTTTAAACAGCTTTGCTATATGCTAGCTATTTCACAACTGCTTATATAGACTCATGGTTGATGATAATTAGATATATTTATGGAATAATAGTTTAATACACAAATAAAAAGCTAACGTTTTCAGACTGAGAAAGTTTTACAGAATATAAATTGAAACCATGTTAACTCTGTCATCTCCCTCGGTCTCTTTTTCAGTGAGAGTGATAAGATTAAAGTAGCTCAGGGAGTTTCAGGGGCTGTTCAGGATAAAGGCTCCATCCATAAGTTTGTTCCATATCTCCTCATTGGCATACAGCATTCCTGCCAAGACATCGGTGCAAAGAGCCTCACACAGCTGAGGTACAAGCTATCGTGCTATTTGCTCACATGCCTGCAATTAAATGCATTCAAAGGTGCAGTGTAGCATTTCTATGCCACTAGTGACGGCAAACAAAATTGTAAAAAAAAAAAAAGTAGGATTTTTTGCGATTCTGTTTGATTCCTCTAGTGGCACTGAAATTCTACACTGCACATTTAACCCAATAATGCACTGCTAAAACAGCCAAAAACCCAAATATTCATATATTTCAGTTTAATGAGAGACAGTTTGTCATTTTCCCCTGTTGTTTTCTTCATCTATCTCAGAGCAATGATGTATTCTGGTGAACTGAGGTTTGAAAAGAGGACAATGTCGGCTCAGATGGAGGGTGGAGTACACAGTCTACACAGGTAGCTGAACATTTGTACATTCGTGTCTGAAGATATTGATACCGATCAAAAATGTGGGGTTAGTAAGATTGCCTTAAGAATGGCATAATAGTGACACTTTAAAAAGGATCTAAACTGACATTTATGCTGGTGCCAGCGTTCTTGTGGGCAGCGTGCTGACATAAAGCGCTGTTGGGTTATGGGTGCCCTGAGTTCGACCTGTGGCCTTTTCCCGATCCCTTCCCCCCTCTCTCTCCCACCTTGATTCCTGTCTGAAATACAGTCCTATCCAAATAAAGCCAAAATGTTTTTTTAAGTGACATTTATAATGTTATAAATGTAACATTTTTCTTTGATCAAATAAATGCAGCATTCTTTCAAAAAGAAAGTGTATAATCTTTCTGAACCCACACTTTAAAAAAAAAATTAACTGATCTTTTTTTTGTTGTTCTTTCAGCTATGAGAAGCGCCTGTTTTAAAGAAGACACTACAGATGCCAGTACATGCATAGCCAAACGCACATAAACCCCCCATAATGGACTTCCACACGTGCTTTTGCACATACAGGCACCCAAACACACTGAGAACCTCAGCTTCCTCTTTCTCGTCTTCCCAGCCGCCTTTCCTCTTAGCGAGGAGAGAAACCGTGTGTGAATGTCTGCAAGCATATGCTAGTTTTGCGTGAATGTGTGGTTGTGGGGAACGCATGCCGTCTGCTGTTTGTATCAGATGCCTTGCGTGTCAAAAAAGATGTTTTTGATTGTAGTCATTTGACATTTGATGGAAAATATACATTTTTTGCCACAGATATTTGTAGTGTCTTGATTCATGAAATATACCTGCATATGCATCATTAAAAGCAATAAACAGCCAACATTTTCTGCTTGGAGAAGAAAACCGGTTGATTGAGTACAGTTGATCTATGTGAAACAGGAAGTGTTGTATTTTAATAGGATTTCTGTCAAGTTTGTTATAAAATGAGAACTGACGGTTCAAGTTAGGTGCATGTGAGTACCTTCATAAAATGTGCCTGTGTCATGTAAATTACAAAATTTTTCACTTGCATGTGTTTTTTCAATATAAATTGGTTTTCAAATCCTGAATCTGGGTGTGTGGGTAGATAGCTGCTCAACATTGACATTGGTACGTTATTCCTCATTTTGCAAGCGTGTCTCAAGGGAACCAGCCTTCACCTCCAAAACTACCGGACTTTCCAAACAAACGTTCACACATGCTTACTAATGGACCCGCACCTGGACAGGTTGGGCTGAGAGCTCCAGGTGGCTCCTCATAAATGAAATTTGATATTGGCCCGTTAGAGAACTCAACCCAGCTGGGCCCAGATAGCTTAACGCTGTTATACGCAGCAAAAAATGAAATGACTGACAGATGTATATTAATGTGTGCAGAAATATTATCTTTCCTGCAGTCTGAGAAGACTAAAAAAAAAAGAATATGGTTGTGTATAATTCTCGTATTAACGTTCAAATGAATAAATATAAAAGCGTAATGCTATATAAAGATATGCAATCTATAAAATTAATAAGCAACATGTATGTATCTACAATCACATGACTCCAACATTTTCTTTTGACGTAAAGGAATATAAATTATAAGAAAGAGATGACAGCAATCATAAAAAGAGAAGGGAAAGACATTGAGATGTTTGGAGGGGGAGGTTGAGGGCTGTCTAGTGAAGAAGTGAAAGTGAAAATGTTCCTCAGATTTCTGAGGAGGAAGTCAGTAGGCATAAATACGCGAGCGCTCTTTGACAAACTCGCACAAGCCAGGAGCAGAGAGAGGGAGAGCGCTCAATAAAGAGGAGGAATGACTGAAGCAGGTAACAGAATTATTCATCTCATCTCTTTCATACCTGTCAGTTTCTATCTGTCACGTTCAGCATGTCTCTTCTCACGTCGCTTATCAAGTTTTCTTTCATTTCTCTTTACCTTTGTTCCACTTGTTTCTTTCAATTGTTAACTTGTCTTCTCTTTTGCAAGTAGATCTCACTGTACGGGAAAAAAAATACGGAAATAGGCTTTGATACAAACCGTTTCTCATTCAATTGTCTCATTCTGCTCATCTTTTTCTCATTCACTTGACTGTGTTTGGCAAATACGAGGAAATCTTCAGAAAAATGTAGGAAAGACAGTGAGAGAAGAGATCACTTCAGCTATTCTCTAAAATCTTTACAATGTGCCACCAGGCATGTTGGTTTTAAAATGAAAGCTTCATATTCAGGCTAGTTCCTCCTTTCATTTTACTTCATGTGACTTTCTTTGGTCAATTTTATATCCTGTTTAATCTCTCTTGTCATTTTGTCTTCATTTACCTTGCATAACCCCCCTTGTCCTTCTCTCTCCCTCCCTCTCTCTGCCCACTCTTCTCTGATAGGGAACAGGTTTTTCAAGACACAAGTCTACAGATGAAACAAGATAAATAAACAAGTTTGATTCTTTTGCAGAGGCACCAAACTTGTTTGTAGTAAAAGCTGTCTGAATGCCATTTCTTTTTTCTTATTTAATAAGTACACATGCTAAATGTAATTTTCAGACGGAAAAATGTTAAACAACGACGTGTTGCCGAATGTGTTTGTTTATGGAGTGTCTGTGAAAATGGCCACAGCAGTTTGGATGGTAACGGAACCCATAATGCAGCTGTTTGGTTGATTGACAGCTGGCTATGGATTCTGTGTCCTTCCTTTCTTGCAGGAGCTTAAAGAGGAAAATTGTATGTGTGTGGGGGATTTCAGGAGCTGGCCTCATTCAGATATGATGTTGTATGTGAATTTGACATCTGTTGTACTTGAAATGTACTTGAATACATCTACAAAGTTAGAGCTAAGTCAGAAATGTGTGAGTATATGAGTTCTGATGTTGTTCTGGAATGACACGTTTTCTCCCGGATGGCCAGAAATATGTTTCGCCACCGGGAACTTCGTGTCAGCCAAGATTGGCATCACTTCCTGACAACTGCAAATCTTTAGAATCTTCAGTATTTAGTAAATTGCAAGAATCTATTACGAAAATGCTTTGTCAGATATTTGAATTTTGTTTCTGTATTTTTACGTTTAATAATAAATTAAGAACATTTGTCATTCATTACTTGTTGACTTTTTTTTGTTTTGGGGCTTTTATCATCAAAACTTTCAAAGAATGTTTCGGATCTACATGCAGATATAGAGAGGAATGATAGAGGTTTGTGTTTTCAATAGGTCAGTGATCTGGAGCGGGTTTTGGATGATTTGTTTTGTAGATTTTACTCTGACTAGATGATACAAAAGTGAAATCTGTGAGCCAGTGTTGCTGTTTTAGTAGTTTTGGGAAGGGATCTAGATCTTAC
>JAUMHR010000055.1:8254562-8275556 GCA_032361145.1 Enteromius fasciolatus
TACTGTTTTCACTTTAAATTGATCACAAGTGTTTGGCCTAAAGATATTAGTAATATTACAGATGATTTCTATTTCAAATAAATACTGTTATTTAAACTTTCTGTTCAACACACAATCCTAAAGCAATAATAATTACGCTTTCCACAGCTGTTTGCCACATTGTTAATAGGAAATTATTCTTGACAATCACAAAATCAGCATATTAGAATGGTTTCTGAAGAATGACACTTTAGATTTAGCTTTGCAATCGTGGAATAAATTACACTTTAAAATTAAAAAAAAAAAAAAGCTTGTAAAAAAGAAACCTCACAATATTATTGTTTTGCTGTATTTAGATTGAATACAACTATTAATTTAATTTGAGGTGGAAGCAGAATTATGACCCAGACCCAGGTATGACAACATCTCATAATATTTACGAGTGACCTGACAGAAACTCATCTTTTAAAAGAAGTATCTGTTAAAGAGATAGTTCACCCAAAAATGAAAATTCTGTCATTAATTACTCACCTTCATGTTATTCCCAACCCATTAAACCTTTTTTTATGTTCGAAGCACAAATTAAGATATTTCTGATCTTTCTGTCTGGAACAGAACTGACACACGCAAGGTCCAGAAATGTAGTAAGCACATCATTAAAATATGTGACCTCTGTGGTTCAACCTTAATTTTACAAAGCTAGGTAAATGCTTTTTTTTGCACACAAATAATGACGTAATTCAACAGTTTCATCTCTTCTGCGACTTGTGCTCACGATTGAACCATTGAAGTCACTGATGCATTGCTGTCTCAGCAAAAGCTCTCAGATTTACAAAAGAAAAAAATTATTTGTGTTCCAAAGATGAACGAAGGTCTTGTGAGTTTGGAACAACAGGGTGATGAATAATAAATTAATGACAGATTAAGTTTTTGGCCGTACTATCCCTTTAAATATGCAGCTTGAGTTTGTAATGTAGTTCTCAGCTGCAGGACTGAACATTAATAGCAGCCACATTGCTAGAAACCGCTTCCAGTTTTCAGTGCTGTGACTGTTGGTTAAAACTCTAGAATACTGCCAGCCAATCTGTCCAGTAGTAACCACAGATGTCTGCAAGAATGCACGTGTAGATATGGACGTGACAGGTTTAAGAAAGTGTAATAGCTTTGTTCAGCCACTAGAGGGCAATCATGTCTTATTAACTCACTGCTGTATCTCGTTTGCTCTCTCTCTCTCTTATGTGGTTAAGGGCTGGTTGGGCTGTCAGTCATGACTGCCGGGCATCTCTACCTTGAAGACAAAAGAGGGAGGAGAGATGAAAGGAGACTAGTGCACGAAAGGAGTTCAAAGGATGAAGGAGAGTACGCTATGTAATCGCTACAAGCAAAACTGCTGTCTTTTTCAAGAGGTGTGTGTGAGAGCGAGATGAATGAATGAGGTCAGAGGTGCCCATGGGAATTGAATGATTTTTGTAGTTGCCAGAGATCGGAGGAGAGAGTGAGAAAAGGTGGGTGGAGGATGGGTGGAGCTGATAGAGCAGAGTGATATTGATGAATGTTGTTCTTGGTGACTGGCGTTGGAAACCTAGACAGGAAATAACGGTGTGAGGTGGGTGCGGTTTGTGGGGTGTTGGGAAATGACACATGGAGACAAATTGCTGCTATATCTGTAAGTGTCACACTACCAAGCGATCATTTTCCTTTGCAGTATTGGCTAGAAAGGTCTGAAATCAATCCACCAAGCGCCATATATATGTATAAGCTGGAGTAAAAATAAGGGTAAAGAAAAGGGGGCATCTTGCCAGCTGGCCGATAATTTTATTAGAAGGTGCTAATCCACTGTAATCCTTGTTCATTTTCAGTCTGAGCACAACTAACAGGCTTCTAGGAAATCTGAATTCAGTTCAAACATTCTGTTCACACTCGAACAGGATTAGTTGTGATTCATATCAGGGTCGAGTCGACTCGTGCCCTTGAGCTGTTGTCTGAAGTCTGTTCAAAACATGGCTCTGTACACTGATGAGAATGAGTCAAATCAAAGGCTTACATATTAGAATGTTACCTCAGTGGAAAATGTAAGTCAGAATTTATTTGGTCTTTAATATTATAACTATTTAATATAACTGTTTTCCTAAAACATAATTTATTCATGCGAATTTTCAGCATCTTTACTCCAGTCTTCAGTGTCATATGAGCCTTCAGAAATCATTCTAATATGCCGACTTCGTGCTCAAGATACATACCGTTAATATAATACTGGCAGGTGTTGCATACATTTTTTTTTACTCCTATTATATGCCTTTTGATATTTTTGCTTTAGCACTCAATGCAATCTAAAGGTGATAAATTACATTACTGTTTTCACACTTAATTTCTTTTTATATTCCTTGTTTAATCCCATCAGAAATCAGCAGAGACTGCCGGGTTGCCAGAACAGTCTGCCTCACCGCAGCATCTAATTAAAACAAAACTGGAGTCTGTCAAGCTTCTGGTGGTTCCAAGTGAAGTCCTCTGTGTGTGTGTGTGTGTGTGTGTGAGAGAGAGAGAAAGAGAGAATGTGTGTGTGTGTGTGTCCCAACAACATTCTGAATACTCATACTCAAAGCCTTTGGGTTCCCTCTATCAAACTGAAGCTTAGAGATTGCGGCACCGTATTTGATGTAGATCTCTCGGATGAAACTTTTGATAGTTCGACAAATTTAGACTAGAGCTGAATTCATTTTTGACGGGTTGAGATCTTTGAGACTGCGCAAATCTGTCATTTAAAACTGTGTCAGAACAACCTCGTGTGATCTTTCTTTAACCATCAAAAACATAGTAGTAGGCTGTTTATAGAAAAACTGTCTGCTTTATGAATCTGTGTCATACTTTGACATAGTGCTGTGAACCGAGATGCTTAAAATGAGTTTTAAATTGAGAGTAAGTTCTGCTGAGGAAACAGGATGATAGGACAGTCAGTAGAGTATTTCACAGCCAACCGGGCTTGTGTGTATGTGTGCGTTAACAGATAAGGACCTAGTGCAACAGCTTCCTATTTCTTTCGGTTTCCTTCTCTCTTGCTTTTTCTGTACCTCTGCTGATAAAAAGTGATTTGAATTACCTGCTAACCATTTCCTGACTTTTAGTTACAAATGTCTTCCTTCAGAGAAAGCAACCTCCCAGGTCTTCTGAAGATAACAAGTCTTAAAATGTGAGTGTTGTCCCCACAAGACCCCCAAATATGAAAAAAAAAAAGTGAAACGGGTGTTCTTCTGACCACCATGATATCTTTGTTGATTTTGAATTTGTTTGTTTGAGGCCAGGGGGAATTCATGGTTATAAGTCATAAAAATAAATATTTGGTTGGTTTCTTTTTTTACATGGCATCTATAGATAGACACCAAATTGTATTATCATATACAATAATTCTGTGTGTGTGTGTCTTATATAGGCATGGCTTTAGATCCAGCAGCTTGGTGAGAAACTAGCTGGATTGGAGTCTAAGCAGGTCTAAATCCTAAATAAGACCGCAAGATACCTCTCTCATCTGATGCTAATCCACTTTAATCTCAGTTCACTTTCACTCCAAGCACAAGCGGCTTCCAGTCGATCTGAATTTGGTACAAACGTTCTATTCACACTCAGGCGAGATTAGTTCTGATTCATATCGGGGAAGAGCTCAGATGATCATGACTGAAGCGGGTTTAAAACATGGCTGCTCTATAAAGGCATTTATATCCCATGCTGGAACAAATTAATGTGCTCCTCCTCTTTAGATGTAATAGGATCCAGTAAGATTTGTTCTCATTAATATAATATGACATAATCTTCAGGGTAATAAAGGCACATAGCCAATTCTTTTTCATTAAATTGCACCCTCCCTTGGCATGAGAGCTGGAATTAGAGGCTCTTTTTCAGTTTTCAGATGGTTTTATGTAGTGCTGAGGTTGTTGACATTAAAATGTAAATATTGAATTCTATTTCTTTTGATTATTAGTGTTTGATGTTTTATTTGAATTAAGTAAAATGCAGGTTTGTGCTTCTCCTTTTTATGTGTAAATGTTACATACTTTAAACACTTGTATTTTTTCATTTGGATTCTCTGTAGTAGTTTAGCATGGGAGGTGCAGTTTCATACATGCAGTGTTTATATCAACACACAGAATCTGCTGTGTCTGCGCTGTGTCTTTGAATGCTAGGAGAAGGTGATAAAAGAGCAAGAAAATATTTATAGCTGCATTAAAATGACTATTTTTCTGGCATTTGTTTAAATGTCACCCCTCCCCGTCTATCTTTTTGTCAATTTTACTCTTGCCTTCATACTATTAACTTATTTCTCCTGCCTCTTTCTCTTTTCCTCTCTCAAATTCCTCTCCCTGATTTTTTATTATTGCATTTTTTTTTTATTTGCTGATTTGGGTCACTGGCTGACTAAGAGACAACTCACAGCTGGCCTATAAACAACCTTCCCCCTTTCAGCAGCATTAGCTCACACACACACACACACACACACACACGCTCTCCTCTCACTTCAGCACTCAGTGGCACAAATCTCTCTCATCGTTTGGCATCGTTTGTTTACTAGGTCTTTTTTAAACAAGCTTTACAAACCACTCTTTTGTTTTTGCCTCAGTATAAAGAATTAGAAATTCTCCAAGTGACAGTGCAGTCTGGTAAAAGTGCTTAAAAAGATGCAGCTTTAAAGTGTTTGTCAAAGTATGTACAACCTGAAAGAATCGCAACAAGCCGCAGACACCAGCTTTATTATTTCAAATCAATTCAAATTTGATTGTGCTGTTTTTGAAAACAAAGTCAATAGATATTAGCAACCGATCATTGAGACAAGGTGAAGAAAGCAGTTTAAGCTACAAAAGTGTTTCGTTTTGTGCTTTCTTCTTCTGTTTTAGGTTTGCAATACTATTCATTTTGAAAATAGTATACAGAATATTTGCTAAAATTTTGTATTAAGTATTAAATATTTGAAATATTACTATTGTATGAATATAAATTACATTTTTATTTCACGTTTTTCTTTTATTCCATTCTGACGTTCACTTTTCACGTTTTACTATATTCATCACATTACTCTGTGAATAACTATTTATCATCCAGCTGTTTGCGTGTTCATTTTTCAGCCCTTTGCACTTATATTTCTTTGCTATGATTTACCATTGTGTCGGAATAGACTGCGAAGAGCAGACTGCTGTGTTTGTTTATGAAATGGGAGTGATGCGTCAGTAATGCGATGATAACACGTTTTGAAGGGTACGTGTGCGCGAGCGTGCGGGCGCGCGTGGACTCATTCCAACTTTTCGCATATTCCATGTTAACGAGTGAGCTGGAGAGCACGCGCTCTGCTCTAAGAGTCATTCAGAAGTTAAATTACTAGAGCTCCATGTCGAAATCCAATAACCATGCGGCAGATAACGAACATACAGTGTTCATAATCCCATAATCCTCTAAAATTGCTAATGACATCACTACGCCCCCGGGCAACAGCGGCGCGAGACGGCCGGGAACGGGTCCGAGGGTGGGGGCGTGTCCTAAGCTTGTTTCGCTTATGGATTCGGGGTGTGGAAGCCACATTGAATATTCAGGTTCGGCTTACGTGCGCATCATTTTAATTAATTCGCGCTCACCAGGCAAGCACATATTTGGTGGGGTAACAGTCTCAGTGCACTCCACCCAAATAACACCATATGCCTTCAGTCGTATCTCAAGGGCTCTGTTTGTGATTTGAGGAGGCGGTAGTATTTTGAGAGGCAGATTAAAGTGTGTGTAGGTGTCAGAGAAAGAGAAAGCTTGAGGTTTGTCTCTGTTGGTATGTACAAAGTGATTGTGCATTATTTAAACCTCACTTCATGCGTTGTCGGTACAAGCACCCATGCTTAAAAAATACATATATAGTGAATATAAAATGGCCATCACAGTATGTGTGCGATTATCTGCCAGTCCCTCTCTCTTGTGAATATGTATTATTGCCGCCTGCCCGTTCAGGCCCAGCCGTGACAGATGCTCACTGGGCCGAGGCCACCTGCTGCTGTGACCACAGGGGAGGGGTTAGCAGGGTGAGCAGAGAGGACAGCAGGGTTGTCTGTGGGGGGAGGGAAGGGGTCCACCGGATGCAAGCAGTTACAGTTTGACAGCGGTGGTGAGGCACAAACACAAACCCCTCTTCTTGATGGAACGTACCCCCTACTCTTGCCGTTCCCATGGTAACTCATAGAATAGCTACGGCCTTATAGCTGAAAGCTTACCTGAACGTGAATGTGTGTGCATGACTGTTAAGGGCCCCCAGGTGCGCTCTGTGAAGTGTGCACCCCTGTAATCCGCAGGCTGGATTTTTGGGGATTACAAATCAGCCCATTAGAGCTCTCACTCCGTGCTTCTCTCTGTTCATTTTACAACCTACATCCATAAAGGCTGTATAGAGTATACTGTCTTTTTAGTCTTGTGCAGACAGGCATCTTATTAATAATTTTATAGCAATGCTATATTTAGTGTCAACGTCGTTACAGGCATGAATAAAACAAGATTGCGCTTGATATTAAAGTCCTTCAAATCTGAACATGGTTCTTCTGGTTTTGGACCACAGAAATACACGTGACTCTTTTTTTTTTTTCCCTGCTAACTTTGAATTATAACTTTAAAATCTAGAGATACCAGCACCTGTGAGACTGAAGCGATGGATCTCAGCAGTAAGCAGCACACCAACTGAGCCCAGGACATGAGCGCTGTCTGCGGTTCTGAACAGATCAGGTGTTGCGCTCCTTTTTTAATGGTTCAGGGATTTTTTAAAATAAAAACATTTTAAATCAGGTTATTTTTGGGTTCCACACATTGTTGCGTTCACATTTGATTCAGATCACAAATTAGATTTTTTTATTTATGTGGTTTTTATTGTTACGTTTGATCCAAGATGTACATTAGATCAATGGTTTTGAGCTCTTTTGGTAACACTTTAGATTAGGGTACACTAATTATTATTATTTCTAGCATATTGACCATGTATTAGTGCTTATAAAGTACATATTAATACCTTATTCTACATGATAGATCCCTTAACCCTTCCCAATATCTAAACATTACTACATACAGCAATTGTACCTTACTTATTATTAATATACATTTTACTTTTTTTCACATTAGATTTAGCATTTTTTCCAAAATATACATTTGTAATAATAATAAATTTCTAACTTGTTAAAAAAAAATTCAATGTACACCTGTGATGACTTTGTCATTCACATTTGATCCAACTTAATTTTACTTTAGACATTATTGTTAAATGTTTTGATTTGAAGTGTTTTGACTTTGTTGCACTCCCATTAGATCCATTTTGTGCATTTGGCTGATGCCTAAAAGTGACCTAAAGTGCTTACATTTCATGGTAATCAGACCCACATGACCACCCGTGTCTGGCGTCATGCTCTACTGTTTAAGCTAGAATAATAAAACCCTAATAAAAATAGTCTTATCGTCATCCACCAGTGTAGACATTTAGAAATGCGCAGAGTAGAAATGTAGGCCATATGGTTTCGTGACATGCAAGAATTTGAATTATGGTCTCTACTTTATTTGGGGAATGATGAGTAACACTAAATCTGATAGCTCTTTCCAGAGGCTGTTTGGCGAGCTGGTAAATCGCAGGCGGGCTGATCGGAGTTACCCGTCAGTCTATCAGTCAGGTTTCCCAGAGGAAGCTCTCAGTTATGGGAATTCCTCTCCTCCTCACTTAATGTGATTTAGGGCTGCCGTGACTGTTTGATATAATACCATCAAGCGTCTAGACACACACAAGCACACCCGCAGCACTAAAGACTAGACATGAATCTCATCCTCCACAGTCAACGAGGAAAATTCGCAAATCATATTTTCCTGCTTAGACGACACCACTGGTAACTGCACACAGAAAGCACAAGCCCTTTACCACAGCCAGCTCTGCTCAGACTAGAGCACGAGAACAGTGGGGCGCGAGGGCCAGCTTATCTAGAGAGAGAGAGAGAGAGAGAGAGAGAGAGAGCGCGCGCACGGTATAATTGAGCCGTATGAATTTTTCAACATCCGTGGATTCCTTCCAACCGTGTCAGTGGCAGGCAGACTGCGAGACACAGATTGGTTTTTGTAACGCGCAAGTCTATTTCTGACTAAGCGTGGATTTCACATCCGCCATGCGGGGCTGTGACACGCGCCTCCGAAATTCACCCACATGCAGTGTGATTTAAAACAGAAAAAAAATCATAGTTAAAAAATGTCCCCGTGTCAAACAATGCATTCAAAATGAGAACATGTCTACCGTGTGGGAGGTAAAACAAGAAAGAGTGAAATTAATTCAGTGCATTGAATAAAATAATAGAAACAGCTCAGGAAATCGTTCAGTGAGTAAGACGAATAAGAACATGACGTCACAGGTGGACACTGACTGATTGTTTCACGCAAAACCACTATACCCCCACTGTGTGTGTGTGTGTGTGTGTGTTTTCGCACAACAAAAATAAAGAATATGCTGTGCTTGACTCTCGTTGGTTAAATGGTTAATATGTGGGTTTTATATATATATATATATATATATATATATATAATAAAATTGTAAATACAAATTATAAGTCATAACGTTAATGTTGTATTCTTGTTTTGTTAGGCTAATGTTTATCGGAGTATATTTGCTCCATGTGTTACACAGAAGCCGTTTTCATTTTATCTTAGCCACTGTAAAAGTCACTGATAATACCATGTGGCCTTCTGTCTGGTGTTGTTATAAAATATATAAATACAAAGCAGTGCAAGAACGTATGAACATCATTTGAATTAAATGTATGGATGTATTGAATATTTTTAAAATACAAATTCCGTCCCATTTCCATGTTCTATATTGAATTAATTTCTATTGTTTTCACTTTGATATTAATAGGTTGTAGGCTGTAGTACCATGGTGGACATGGCGTCATCTGAGTGAGGAAACAGCCGTGCGCACACTGGAACAAACCATTCCCGTCTCAGAGAGAGAGAGAGAGAGGGAGTGAGTGAGAGGAGAGAAAGAAAGAAGCGAGAGGGGGAGGAGTGAGGGTAGCACCGGGTTCGCTGTGAGCCATGTTGGATGTGAATGAGAGATGCTGCGCTCGTGCCGCTGCTAGCCGGAGCTCTACCAAACACCGAGAGTAGATGCGAGCTTCCCGGGATCACCGAGCGACCGGGGAGCACGGCGGAAGGAGTCGGGCGGTGGTGGATGAGCTGGCCACTTAGCCGGCGTTTGGAGAGAGAAAGAGAGACACTTGGGTTCAGAGAGAGGGGAGAAAGGGGGGAGAGAGAGAAAGGATTTCACCAGACTAATGGCTGCACTGCTACTGGACTTGGGCTCGCTTTCGCCGCTGTTGTTTCTCCTTCTCCTCAGCTCTTTGTTCACTGTTATCCCGAGGAGTGCAGCGGGGCCGTTCTGCCGCTCCCTGTGCACCCACCCAGCCCCCGGAGACGCTCAAATCACCAGCCTGCCCGACGAAACGGTAACGGGGGCTTTGGCTGGGGGCGACTTGAAGATCCACCCTGCACGGACGCTACGGTCGCGTGGACGGGAAGCGCAAGGCTTACGGTTCTGTGTAGCGGGAACCCCGTCAGCTCCGTTGAGTCCGGATTACCGGAATTCTAGTGCATGGATATTAGAACCGGTGGCGCACACCGGACGCTGTCATCACCAGCCTACTTGGAGTAACGGTGGCAGTGGAGAGAAGGGCGTTGTTTCTCGTGTTCTCGCCTCTCCGGTTCAGTATGGCAAAAAGAGGACTATACAAAGGACTAGAACGCGCTCGCGGCCACAGACGCGCCTCGACACGGGCAGGGTCATTGCACAAGGCGTGCTGGACAGCTGTAGAACCGTGGATAACCAATCCAGGCCCAACCACTGCCAATGTCACCCAAAACGGGAGTTTGCCGCTACTCGGCCGTCATTAAAAGCCTATTCTTATTCTAATGTGGTTTCGGACGCCAATAAATTGTGCAAAGCGACAGTGGACCGACCCCTCTCAGGCCCCCTGAATGTTATCGATCTCACCAGAGAGGGCTGGAACGGGTCAGGCTTTAGGAATACCCGCGGGTGCTCGGGACCGTGCGCGTGGCAGCTCTCTCTAGGGCTTGGAAGCGAAGCAAGCAGCTGTCTCGAGTCACACCGGATCACAGGTTGTTCTGAAAGGCATCCAGACTGGCACAGCAGTAACTGGCACCGGTTCAACACCTCTCTGAGGCGCTACGCTGTTTGTGTTAGGCAGGCAAGAGAAAACACAAACGCCACATCTTCAACTAACAACTCAAAAGTAGAATTTGTGCATGCAAAGTCGGATCGGAATAGTTCACAAAAGTCTTCTAGTGTGCTCAAACAGACTGATGCTCGGGATTTAATGCCACAGGCTGTCTACGTCAGGACTGAGACTCGCCTTGATGACAGAAAGGCTCGTTATAATGGATCAACTGGAATCAGCGCTGCTCAGTTGTATATCGGCGATGTACACAACTCTGACTCATCTGCTGCTGGCTCTACAAGGGGTCATAATGCATCACGTATCTACCTCTTAGTCGAGCTTAACTTTCCTAAACGTTTTCGTGACTCACACATTCACACGCGAGAAGATTCAGCACCCTCTCAGTGGACAGCGCTAATCTCTGTGCGCCAGCTCGCTCATTCCAATGACTTTACACAAAGTTTGCTGCTGAGAAATTGGAACAGTAACAATAACAACAACTGCGCCAAGAATCGTAATAATAACAACCAGCATAACAACAGCAGCAACCCTGATGATCAAAATGCAAATGAAACCCAAAATGTTCCTGACAGTGAAAAGCGTGACTTTATAAGAGGGGAAAGCACACGTTATCCGTGCTCCAGCGCTCGTGCAGAGTGTGGCGACTACGACAGCTTAACCGCTGATGGGGAAGCCACGCGGCCGCAATTAAAATCCGGTAAACGGGTGTCATTACAAGCTGAGGGTGTCAGTCAGCAAGAGGAGCAGCTGGAAGCCTCGACTGAGTGCGGTAGGAGGGAGGGACAGATAGAGGGCGGGGTGAAAGGGGAGGGAACGGGGGAGGGTGACAGACAGCCTGTAGAGGAAGAAAGGGAGGAAAGCATGGAGTGGGTGATTGCAGAAGACACAAAGGAAGAGGTAGTGTTAGAAGAGACAAATTTACTGAAAGAAAAAGAAAAAGGTCAAGGCAATGGCACCTCTCAGTTTGACAGAAAAAGTGAGGAAAACAAAGAGGGGATGTGGACTGAGCTGAGTGAGCTTAATCAGAGTCTAGATGGGGTGGGAAACACACAAAAAGCTATGTACGGTGAGAAACAAAAAGCAAAAGAGAGCGATGAAGTTCAGAGAAGAGAAGAGCAAGAATACAACGAAGAGCAGACAGGTGTGCCTCCTGTTGGGCGCTCCCGCAGAGCTGCTAATAGGCATCCCCATTTTCCCCAGTATAACTACCAGGTTCAGGTTGCTGAGAACCAGCCTCCTGGTACCTCAGTCATAAGTATGACAGCTGAGGACCCTGATGCTGGTGAGGCAGGCAGACTCAGTTACAGCATGGCCCCTTTAATGAACAGCAGGTCCATGGATTACTTCCAAATCGACCCAATTACTGGCCTTCTCACAAGCACACACATTCTGGATCGAGAACACATGGACCTGCACTACTTCCGAGTTACTGCCACGGACCACGGCTCACCACGCCTTTCTGGGACAACTATGGTGACCATCACTGTAGCTGATCGTAATGATCACTCCCCTGTGTTTGAGCAAACAGAATATCGCGAAACCATTCGAGAGAACGTGGAAGAGGGATATCCTATCCTGCAGCTGCGAGCAACAGATCTCGACTCGCCAGCGAACGCTAACATACGTTACAGATTTATTGGAGAAAGTGCAGTTGTTGCGCGCGCTGCATTTGAGATCGATCCTCGATCAGGTTTGATCACGACTCGAGGTATTGTTGACAGAGAAGCAAATGAACGTTATACGTTGTTAGTGGAAGCAAGTGACCAAGGGAGAGAGCCGGGTCCACGGTCGGCTACCGTTAGCGTCCATATCACCGTGTTGGATGAAAATGACAATGTTCCACAATTCAGTCAAAAGCGGTATGTGGTTGCAGTTAGAGAAGACGTGCGACCACATTCCGAAATTCTCAGAGTCAGTGCCTCAGACCAGGATAAAGATGGGAACGCTGCTGTGCACTACAACATAATCAGCGGGAACAGCCGAGGACAGTTTGCGATTGACAGTGTTACTGGAGAAATCCAGGTGGTAGCTCCACTGGACTATGAGACGGAACGGGAGTACACACTACGCCTGCGAGCTCAGGACAATGGCCGTCCACCTCTCTCCAACAACACTGGAATTGTGAGTGTTCAGGTCACTGATGTCAACGATAATCCACCAATCTTTGTATCCACACCTTTCCAGGCTACAGTGTTGGAGAGTGCTCCTATCGGTCACTCCATTCTTCACATACAAGCTATTGATACAGATAACGGTGACAATGCACGCATGGAATACCGTTTAACAGGAACCGGCACGGATACACCATTTGTTATCAACGCTGCCACTGGTTGGGTCACAGTGAGCTCAGAACTTGACCGGGAATCAGTAGAGCATTACTTTTTTGGCGTTGAAGCTCGAGATTATGGGGCCCCACCTCTTTCCGCCACAGCTAGTGTTACAATCACAGTAATGGACGTTAATGATAACAGACCAGAGTTTCTACAAAAAGAGTATTACGTCAGACTAAATGAAGATGCAGCAGTTGGAACAAGTGTTGTCAGTGTAACCGCAGTAGACCGTGATGTAAATAGCGCCGTCACGTATCAGATCACTGGTGGAAACACGCGTAATCGCTTTGCAATTAGCACAGCCAGTGGAGCAGGACTGGTCTCCCTAGCACTGCCTTTGGACTACAAACAGGAGCGCCGCTATGTGCTAACAGTCACTGCCTCTGACAGAACTCTCCACGATACCTGTCAGGTGCACGTCAACATCACAGATGCCAACACACACCGTCCCGTGTTCCAGAGCGCTCATTATTCAGTGAGTGTTAATGAGGACCGGCCTCCCGGCAGCACCGTGGTGGTCATAAGCGCCACGGATGATGATGTTGGAGAAAATGCCCGCATCACTTACTACCTGGAGGACAATATTCCACAGTTTCGCATTGATCCTGCGAGCGGAGCAATCACACTTCAAGCCGAACTTGACTACGAAGACCAGATGACTTACACGCTTGCCATCACTGCGCGTGACAATGGAATCCCTCAGAAATCTGACACCACTTATGTAGAGGTCAATGTTAATGATGTAAACGACAACGCACCTCAGTTCCTGAGCCCCAGGTATCAGGGTGGAGTCAGTGAGGATGCTCCACCTTTCACTAGTGTGCTACAGATCTCCGCTACTGACCGTGATGCTCATGCTAATGGCCGTGTCCAGTATACGTTCCAAAATGGAGAGGATGGTGATGGTGATTTCACCATAGAGCCAACCTCAGGAATAGTCCGAACCGTCAGGAGACTTGACCGTGAAAGTGTTCCCTATTATGAGCTGACTGCATTTGCCGTGGATCGCGGTGTTCCCCCTCAGCGTACACCTGTACACATTCAAGTAAGTGTCATGGATGTCAATGACAATGCTCCAGTGTTTCCAGCTGATGATTTTGAGGTCCTAGTGAAGGAGAATAGTGCTGTTGGATCCGTCGTAGCTCAAATTACAGCGACTGATCCAGATGAGGGCCCAAACGCTCAGATTATGTATCAGATTGTGGAAGGAAATATTCCAGAAATCTTCCAAATGGACATTTTTTCAGGAGAACTCACTTCTTTAATTGACCTTGACTACGAAACGCGAAACGAGTACGTAATTGTTGTCCAGGCCACATCAGCTCCACTAGTCAGTCGTGCCACGGTGCGCATACGACTGGTTGACCAGAATGATAATGGGCCCCAAATGCAAGACTTTCAAATCATCTTTAACAACTTTGTATCTAATCGATCCAACACCTTCCCAAGTGGGGTTATTGGACGAGTTCCAGCCCATGACCCAGATGTTTCCGATCGTCTCTATTACACCATAGACCGTGGGAACGAACTACACCTGCTTCTGTTGAACCACACGAGCGGAGAGATCCGCCTCAGCCGGAAACTGGACAACAACCGACCACTGGTGGCTCCGATGCTTGTCACCGTCACTGGTAAGACCAAGAGGGGGAGGTAAAGCTATGAGGGGGAGGGAAAGAGGGAGGAAGAAATGGGGAAATAAGGCAAGGGCTATTAAGGTCACAAGGATGAAATCAAATCAGGTCAAATTGGTTTTGCTAACTCTTTTTTTTTTTTTTTTTTTGCAGTGCTCTATTATGAAATATTGCTGAAGGCAATGTGTCAGTGTAGAGAGTGCCTGTTAGAGGACAAAATAGAAAGAATAGAAGATATCTTCAGAGAAAGCTGACCCTTGACTTGCATTTTTCTCTGTAAAGACATTTAGCAATCGATGTAAATTACTTTATGCTGGAAGGATTTCTACTGGCATTAGCAGGTACTGTAACAAGAGTCTCAGTGGTAACTTGAGAGAGTGTAAGTGCTGAGGAGAGCATTGCTTGGCCACAGCGGCTGATGTTGTTGATTGCATTGCTGGGAAGTGTAGATAATTGTGGCTTTTGAAAGGTTATAAATGGTGATTTGTTATTTACAGACAAGGTGACTAAAATGGTAAATTTAACATGATGTGTGGGGTTTGTGGCTGCTTTGGGTTTATTTATCACTTAGAAAGAAATCCTGCTTGACTTGAGCAATATTGCTGATTTTATTCTGCGTTTTTCACCTTATCTGGCAGTTTGTGTGTGTATGTGTGTGTGCAAGGCAAATAGGTTGGGGAGTTCGTAAGACTGCAGTGTTAGACAGCTCAGTTACCCTCTGGTAAAATTCTCTCTCTCTCTCCTCTGAGGAAAGCACACTTCCGTTTCCATCCCTCTTTTACTCTTCATTTCTCATTCATTTTGCCTCCTTGCTTTTCTGTCTATCTATTTCTCTCGCTGATTTTTTCTGGCAAAACATATTTTTCTGTTGGGTTAAATCATTGAAATATATGCTTCCAAATAAGCTTAGCGGCTTTCTTCTACACTGTACAATTTAAACATCAAGTTTCAACCTTCGAGGGAAATGGAAGGTTAAGTTGAAGGCATTTCCTATTAAATAATTCCTTTGTATTCTGCTTCACCCGCAGAAACAGCAGTTACAGTTTTCTAATGAGCACTGTCTGTACGATGTGATGACTTAGTTTGGAACTCAGTATCTTGTTATTCTCCAAGAAAGGCAGACGTGCTTATATTTATGTGATTCCCTCTATAATGTGATGAACAAACACTCATTTTAGGTGTAGTCAAATCGTATTGGTCTCAAAAACAATGCATGTGTACCAGAATGAAACTGTACTTGTAAATGTAGATTAATAGAGGATTACGACAGCCCTCATATCTTGCTTGCTTTCTATTGCATTCTCTCTCTCTCTGTTCTACTTTACTTTGAGTGTAATAGGACGTCCTTAGAGAAGCCTGGCTTTGGAAACAAACGGAGCACAGTAATCAGCTGTCAAACCAGTCCCAAGATTTTGTGTGTGTGTTTGGGTTTGATATTCGTTCATGCGGGCAACTACAATGTTTATTCCTACATCTGGATTTATTTGAGCATATATTAAGTTTGTGTGTTTATACGCATGTGTTTTTGTGTGTGTGTGTAAACGTCTCTTGGCTGATGGGGGTAAAAATATATTTCCAGGTGACTAATTTCAGCTATGAAGGGCAAAACATCTAAGCATTCTGTGTGCAGAAACACACAAATGGAGGCCCTTGAGACTTGGGGGTGTGTTTTGGTCATGCCAGATTTGTAATTTCAATGTTTACAAGCGTACCAAATGTGTGAACTGCTGTTGGGGAATTTGTGAGCATGTGCATGCATCAGATCTGTCGTGTCAGGTAGAAAAACCTATGCTGTAGGGACCTCTATTTGATCTATTTGTTTATTTCATGTTTTTGTGAGCCGGTAAAAGCTATTTGCATGTTTTCCTGCGACCCCAGCAAGAACTGCTTCAGACACACAGAGTGTTATTTTCTCTAACAATCCCCCTCTGCAAAACAAGCCTAAAATAAAGTTCCCTTTAGAGTGGGTAAGTGAGCTGGATTATAAAAGATTAAAAAGGGTCTGAGAGAGGAATAGAAAGAGATACTATGGAAAAAAGGATAGGCTTAGGGAATGCGTAGAGTATAAGAAAAAGGAGAAAACCGATTGAGAAAGAGAAGATAACAAAACACTTCCAAAAGTGGAAAGGAGAATGGAGGGTGGTGAATGACAGGCGATTGATTGAACAGGAGGAATAGAAAGAGGAAAAACTCGGGTCTTGGCTTTGAATGGCTGAAAGGAAAATTATTTCAGATGAAAGAAATGGAAAATTGCCCTCTTTGAAATATACCATACAGCTCTTAATATGCTTGTTAATAAAAGACTATATGCAATGATTCTATTTGTATTTGTGCCTGCGCTTAAAAATCATCTACATAAGTAATATTTTGATCTTGTTTTTTGGTAAAACAATGAAATGTGGTTAATTACTTCAAATATAAATGTAAAAGAAAATTTTATATTTGAAAAAACTCTATATATTAATATATATTAATAATGTTTGATATATTTATGTCCAAAGCAAAAGCAATTTGTCAGCGGCATTATAAAATAAGTTAAATTCACAATAAGTTAAATACAAAACCAGTAGTATCCTGAAATATGATCCGAGTTTAAAATAATAGTTTTCTGATGTTCAAATTGCAAATTTATTCCTGTTATGCAAATTAGAATTTTTAGCAGCCATTAATCTCGTCACATCCTTCACAAATCATTTGAATATGCTGATTTGGCGTTCAAGAAACAATGATATGATTTATTATGTTGAAAATAGCTGTGCTCCAAACAGAAATCGTTGTAAATATCTTTACTATCATTCTAATTTTTCATTTTCAACTCCTTCCACTGATTGCTAATGTCAGACATCATAGACACAAATAAACAGCAAAGAAACACACACACACTGGTGATTTGACTTATCCTCTGTGGGAGCCTGAATGTGTTGATTTAATCAGCATGACTAATATATATTTTCTGCTTTAAGCTACATTAATAATTTAAATCAATGTTTTGTTTTGTTTTATTTAGATGTTGAGTAACCATATGTGTTGCCCCTGCACAAGTTGTTGCTGTTTACTCTAATTAATTTACTTGTCATTTTGCTGTAATTGCTATGAATTGTTAGACCTCTGTGATTATTGCAATATGACAGAAAATAATATGCAAGAAATTGCTGATTTGCTTCCATTGTGTTTTTTAGTCTAATGGCTTTGTGGTAAAGTGTTAAAGAGAAGCAGGGGCTGTTTTGGGAGGTCAATTGGGAGCCACTGCCTTGTAATCCTGTAATCAAACCAGCTGCCTCCTCGCACCCTTCCCCCATTTCTTCTGTACCTCCCTTTTCCTCCCACCCCTTCTTTCTATCTATCCGTCTTTTCCTCATCTCAGTCTTTTCCACAAACACACTTTTTTCGGATCACTTGTCTGCTTGATATTGCCTTCATCTTTCTGGCATCTATGTAAACACTCCTGCTCCCCTGCCTCTACCCTTCCTCCTTTAAGTCCTTTCGCTCTTTCCATTACACTCTCTCTCTCTCTCTTGCACAGGGTGGTATTTCATCAAAGTAGGATATAATCTCCTTAGACACCGAGACATCCAGTGACATTAAAAACTTCAAGCCGCGGCTGTCGTCCTCTTGTAGATGCTCACACGTGTTTGACTTTATTTCTCTAGTTATTACAGCACAACTTAAGTCAAGCGCTTCAGTACTGTGGAAAAACGTTTAAATATTAAGCGTGATTTACAAGCAGCACACATGGACGGTGTTTGTTGTGGTGAGCCAATCAGGATTATGGGTTCTTTAAAGGACAGTTAAAGGAAAAATTCTGTCCTTTTCAGTTCATGGACCAAAATTAGCTTTTTTTATTTAATTACTAACTATTTATCCTCCAGTAAGCCATAACTGTTGCAAATACACGAAATACACTTTCTGCATTACACCAATTTGAAAATTAATTATTTAGACCATTTTTTTTTACCCGGGCCTCCTAAATGATTGATTGATTGTTACTTTGAAAACTGTAAAATCATTTAACATCCCATTATGTGTAATTTTACTGATAAATATAGTTACAGTATATGTCAATATGTAAAATGATAAATTGCTCAATATTTGAGCAATGTCCTTGTTTTATAGACAGGCTTTAGATGAAAATCATATGGTTTTCTATTTGACCGCTTTTATTAAAGGAGATTTTTGGTATAGTTTAAATACAGAATACATATGAAATATATGGTTATAAGTTATAAAATACACAAATGCTAATCTCTCAATACCTGAATCATTGTTGCCATCATTTTTTACAGTAAATGGATTAAAATGGCAGGTGTAGTTGAGTCCGAATAATGTCTTGTTTCTGTGTGTGTGTGTATGAGAGAGAGACAGAAATGGGGGATGGAAGGTATATTTTATAAGAAATGCTTATCAGCATGAAAGGTATGACTTTTAAGGGGATGACATTATGATCTAACGTCTCTTTGCCCCCTCCCCCATTCATTTTATCTTCTGTGCTTTTATTCTTTCCCATCCCTGACTCCTCCTTACCAGCCTCCAGCAGCCTCACCCCTCACCCCATCTCTCTCTCCTGCTCACTGTCTGCTGAATCATTTCCTCTTCTCTGTGTAATTTTCTTTCACTCAATTTAAATTGACTTCAGAGTGACTTGCTGCCAAGACTGTTTTCATGCACTTCATAGCCAAAGCATTTTTAGTGGATGCAAGAGAAAATCATTTAGAAAATGAGAAGGCAACTGTGAAAATGTCATCAATGTTGTACAAACAGTGTGGATATACTGAATAACATGATTCAGAATAGCTTGGACTGGTGTTAGTGGTACTGCAGCACTCCTATATGCATCAGTGGTCACTTTGATGATGATAAAAACTCACAAAAAGTGGTAAATTGTTTAAATTCACAGCCAGCAGCTATAATGTTTAAACCAAAACAAATATGAATGTGTAAATTAGCTGGATATTAATCCTCTTAAAGGAAATGCAAGGCCAGTTTTAAGATCATTTAGACTTAATGTCAATGATATTTTATTTCAGTAACTTTTTCATCACAATAGTTGACTACTAGTGCTCATGTCGCGTTTGCAAAGTTGGTTGCGATCGATCAGCTTGGTCATCTGCATTTTCAGGATATGATAACAGAACTGCCATCAATATGAACTGTCACTGGCATAAATCTCTGCACATGTGGCATTTCTCTATAACAATCAATGGCAAATACTTAAATTATACTTAAAGTCGCTGATTCAGAAGCAGCAGATTGTCTGAGCTAAGTCGGAATTGATGCTTTTTATATATATATATATATATATATATATATGCACAGCCAGCCTTCCTAGTTTCATGAAACTCTTTCATAAATTCGATCATCTGGGTTGTGCTGCTCTGTTAATCGGAATGATTCCTAACACTATCTATACTTTCAGAAAGCCAAATAAAGTGCTTTTGCTTTCACACAGAATTGAAACTACTGCAGTTACTGAAACCACATCATCTTAGCATGAACATTTGGGGGCTTGTTTTCAAGAGGCCTTTTAGCATGGTCTGGATCAGCCTGGATAAAACCTTTTGGGTGACACTTTGAGATTTGTAACTCTGCGGATCTTATACATGCATAACACCTACATACCACACTAAAGAAAACCAAAAATAGAAATCAAATCATATAAGAGATCTATTTTCTTCTTTTGTCCTATACAAAAGAATATATTTTGAAGAATCTTGGTAGCCAAACAATTTTAGTTCCCATTCCATTGTATTTTTGTCTATTTAATGGAAGTATTTTTCTAAATATTTTTGTTTGTGTTTTACAGAAGCAAGTAAAGCACTGGCTGTGGGTCAGACTTCTTGTGCAAACAAAAATCTCACTTAATTATTACAATTAATGGCAAAATGAATGTTTGGAAATGTTAACTGATATTCCCTACTGACAATGCAGCAAACCTGACTTAACATGAGTGTGAGTAAATAATTGTAGAATTTTCCTTTTTGTGTGGACTATCTATTTAAAGCATATTACTGCAAAGCACTGTTCATGAATAAGTCACTCTTAGTCTTAAAGGAACCGTATGTAAGAAATGTATTGTAATAATCATAAAATGTCTCCGTTATGTTCAACAGGCATTAAGGAATCATGTTAATTTCAAGTACTTATATATCTGACAGTAGTAGTACAGCCTGGATATTCTCATTTAAAAAGCGCAGTTGCACCCCTTAACTTGTTTTGGTCTAAAGCCTCCATCTATCTCCCAATCACGAAATCAGTAGTGTTTCGCCATCCAGCAGTGGTGGGCAGTAACGAAGTACTTAAGTAAATTTTTCAAGTATCTGTACTTTACAGGAGTAGTTTTATTTTTAGCAACTTTTACTTTTACTTCACTACATTCCTAAGCAAAAGATCGTACTTTTTACTTCACTACATTTCATAAAACATATCGCTACGAATATATCACGTGCTCCGAGCGAGACGCAGACGAGTGATTCGTTATCAAACTGATTCTTTTTAATGAACCTGTTCAATCGGTTCGCAAATCTCACTAAACGATTCATTCTCGAATTTGAAAGATCCGATTGCAGCTGTTCGCGATTCAACATCTTACTGATTCAAACGATCCGTTCAGAGCGAGTCTCCAGTGAACCGAACAACTGGCGCACGTGACTGATAATGCGTGAAGTAAGTTACTAACATTAACTGAAAATCATATTTAGGTAAAAGTTGTCAGTTTGTTACAGAGCAGTAAAGGGTGATCTATTTAAGTCCTCGAAAATGAATGCAGACACATCAACATCAGTGTCTCCAGGTCAAAGAACGTTCATATTCCCTGCTGCTGTAACGTTAGCA
>JAUMHR010000055.1:8297756-8334116 GCA_032361145.1 Enteromius fasciolatus
ACACACACACACACACACACATATATATAATATACATATAACAGTAAAGAAAATGCAACATATGGGCAGATGTTTTTCTTTTGTTTTAGAACCTACAACTTTGTTTATTTTCCATTTTAAACAAAAAAAGTCCTAGATTTTTAAAGTGGTCTCAAGACGTTTATAGCCCACTTAAATTTGAAAGCTTTTATAAAGGCAAGTGCAACAGCAGGTATTAAAGATCATGAATAGTTCAGTAGAAAGCGAGCTGATTGTCAGGATAAAGCACTTGGCAGCTTGAATATGACGTGTCATTCAGAAACTGACATTTCAGCCATTAGTGCAATATGGTACAAAAGCCACTTACACTACACAGTGAGCTGGGAACCAGACATTATTAAACACTTTTCTTGACACAGACGCTCTCTCTGTTATCTCTCTCATCCTCAGACAGACACTCACACATTAGTTCTCTTTCTAAAGCAGGTTAACACCATTTTTAACAGACATTATTCTCAGGAGTGCAAACCACTCACACTAAAAGCCTGTTACTGCTGAGTTCATTAATCTGAACCGCTGTACTGGGATGTGGGTGTGTATGTGCTAGACTATGTGTTCATTCATAATTTATCTTCCCTCTCAAACATTGACTTTGCTGGTATGTATTGATTTTAGACCTTAGATTCGTTTTTTTTGGACATGTGCTGCAGAGAGCATTTAGGAAGTGATGGGAATGAGTTCAGGAGACAGTTTAAACCGGATCACAACACCCAACTGAGCACCACATCTCAATAAATCAGCCATCTCCACTTTTATCATGCCAATAACACAACAGAAAGACATATTCTTTTAATGTAGTGTAAAACTAATATTTTTAACACATTAAATATTTTGTTATTGCCTTTTCTCTGGTCTAATTGGTTCATTCTGTCTGATTTTCTCTGATTGGTGCAGTTCCTGTGCACGGTGGTTGCCATTCTGCTCCATTACTTCTTTATGTCCGCATTTGGATGGCTATTCGTAGAAGCTCTTCATATTTACCGTATGCAAACAGAAGCGAGAAACATCAATTATGGAGCAATGAGATTCTACTATGCTATTGGCTGGGGAGTTCCTGCTATCATTACAGGTGTGTAAACACACACACACACACACGTGTGTGTACTTTCATACAGATATATTCTGTGACATATATGTGCGCTGCAGGGCTGGCGGTCGGGTTGGATCCAGAAGGGTATGGCAACCCAGATTTCTGCTGGATCTCCATGTACGATAAGCTCATGTGGAGCTTTGCAGGACCAGTTAGCGTCGTCATCCTGGTAGTTTGCTCTTTTTGTGTTGTTTGCACCCTTTATATGCTTTTATGTGTCTTTGTAATTCTCTCTGGATGTGTGAAGTACTGTCAAAATTGACTGTTTACAGATGAACGGTGGGATGTTTTTAATGGTGCTGCGTATGACATGCAACCCCACTCAGAAGGAGATAAAGAAGCTGCCCGTGATGTGAGTACAACACGCATGCGTTCAGAAACATTCAATATGGAAAATGGCAGAGGGAACTTACAAATCTTATCATCTTAAATATTATTTAGGTGACCCCAAAAAAGAAAGCTCTGTTATTTACTCTCCTTCAAACCTGTATACATTTTTTCTTAAACAAACAATGACGTATTAAAACCAAAATGAGCAGTTTTTCCCTTTAGATCCCAAACAAAAATTATTTGATTGTATTTTATTAATTTTCAAAAATTACACTTACAGTAGGTTATAAATGGTGCTTCTTTCAGCACGGATTTAATGAATTTTCACCTCTTTATTCTACATCAATTCCATTTATTCTATTTCTCTCTCTCTACCTCTCAGTTCTACTATCCGCAGTGCCTTCCTCCTGTTATTATTGAGTACATGTGTCTGGTTGTTTGGTCTTATGGCTGTTAATAACAGTGTCCTGGCGTTCCACTACCTGTTCATTGTCCTCTGTTGCGTGCAGGTAAGTGTGCACTGGCTCTTACTCATCTTTTCCTTTTGTATGTGTTTGAGTTTGTCATTTTCATTTTAGCATTTTTTTTAATCCTGTACACTTCGATAGTTGTGTTCTACATAATATAGTTTAATAATAATGTTTTCTCCCACTTGCGTGTCTCAGGGAATGGCTGTACTGTTGGTTTTTACTATCCTGAACTCTGAGGTGCAGGAGGCCTGGAAACTAGCCTGTCTGGGCAAGAAAAGCCCCAGTGAAGAACCTCCCAGACCTCCACAGATTACAGTTAGTGCACACAAACGTGCATATTATCATATGACCCACACCACATGCACGGTTTTACACACACATATTTAACACAATCCTGTATTTGACTTCATGGAGTGAAAATAAGCATATGGATTTGTAACCTGCTGTATGTGTTCAGGGCCAAAACCCGTACAACAGCGCCTCCCTGCTGGAGCAGAGTGGATTACACCGGATCACACTCGGAACTTCAACCATCTCATCAGTCAGCAGTGCCAGGTCCGTCCACACATCAACATGCCAATTTCAGATTCACAATTCTTAACGTTATGTATACCTTAAAGTAGACACATTTGAAAATAAATAAGGTATAATATTTATAGGAATTGTTGTTAGTGTGATTGTACTGTATTTTTTTTTTACTATGAAATGTTATTATAAATATAAAAAAAATTGATAAAGGTTATAAATATGTTAACTGTTAATTCATAAAAAAGCCTGTCATTAAATTAATGGAAGGTTTTATAGCTGTGTTATACTATTATACTATTCTCTCAAATTCATTCAAAATTGCTTTTAATATCCACTACTGCTTGGGGTTATTATTTATTTATTATTTTAATTAATTATTTTATTCATTTATACATTATTTTATTATTTTATAGATTTAAATGGATGACAATAAAGACTTTCACAAGAAATCTGTTTCAAATAAATAAAGTTTCACCAAAATTAGTTTTTATTTTTGATCACCAAATCAGCATATTAGTGTGACTTTTAAGTATAAGGATCATGTGAAACTGAAGACTGGATTCAGCCTTGCCATCACAAAAAACAAAAGAAGTATATATTCAAATAGAAATCAGTTATAAATTGTAATAATATATATATATATAATATTTTACAATATGACTGTATTTACCATATTATTGACCAAATAATGCAGTCTTGATGAGCAAAAGAGTTCTTTCAGCAACATTCAAATAAATAAATAACTAGAGACCACATACTTTATTTAGTAATATTTAGTGTATTTAGTAATAAAACAAATGCAAAATAAACGACAGCAAAAAAAAATATATACATTTTTAGCTGAACTGTGATGATAAAATAAAATGTAGGCATTACTGTATGTATGTAGCAAACTGAGCCTGAGTAAAGTTAAATGTTTTTTCTCAGGGAGAATCTCTTGGCACGGCAGACTCTAGAACACACTCTTGGTCACACAGGGGCCACTGACCTGGACGTGGCAATGTTTCACCGCAACGGAGGTACACAAACTCACAATAACCTGCATGCATGTACGTATTCACACTGACATACACATCTTAACTGCTCGGTGGTCATTCTTTACTTGTGAAATTCTAGTGTTTGTGACCATGTCAGTGTCAGAATTCAGAATTCTGTTTGTCTGCCAGGTGAGGACTCGGACTCAGATTCTGATCTCTCACTGGAAGAGGAGCGGAGTTTGTCCATCCCATCATCAGAGAGCGAGGACAATGTGCGCCTGCGTGGACGCATCCAGCGACGCTTCAAACGGACTGGTCACGGCGAACGTTTACTCACAGAGCCCGCCCACAACGGTGGAAAAGGTACTAAAATTATTGCTGCATGTCACTGTTATTAAAGCAAGAGGAGCACAGAAAATTAGCTGCATGTTTAGGTTTGTGATACCCAACTGTTAGTGTATGGAACTGTTTATGTGTCAGATCTGGATGGCAATGACCTGCTCTCCTATTGGCCAGCGCTGGAAGGCTGCGAGGCACACTCACTGCAGAAATGGGGCTCAGAGCGCCGCCTAGGGGGCGACTACAGCAAGGACGCAGCTAATAACAATCAGCCAGATGCAGCGCTGACCAGCGGAGATGAGAACGGACTCACACACAGACACCGCAAGGGTGAGACACACATTAATGCTGTACATTATGATATTGTTCATGCTTATTCCTGCTGTTTTTGTCATCTAATGCTCATATATAGTTAATGTTTAAAAACAAATTAAACAATGCTACACTATACTGGCTATTGGCTGATATCTGGGTTATAACTGGTATTATAGTTAACTAAAATTACAATTGACGAAACAATTACATGAATAAAAATAAAAAATATTAACTGGAATAAAATATTTCAAACTTTACTTTAAAACCTTTTTTTTTCAGTTTTTCAAGAAAATATATTAGAAAAATAATATTAATAAAATAGTATGAATCATAAATTCTGTAAAACCTAATTTATCGGTTATCTTATTTACATGAAAATAGCTATTGGCTTTTTGATATTTTTATGTATTGTCAGCGTTTTAATATCAGTGCATATCAGCCGTAATATACCCCTCTGCATGCATTTCCCAGGAATCCTGAAGAATCGTCTGGGCTGCCCTCCTGCTCTGCAGGGCCTGTCTGCCGTGGGGCGGGCTCCCAGCGAGATGTCTTGGTACAGGACCTCCACATTGGGTCACAGAGGCGTTCCAGCTGCCTCCTATGGTCGTATGTACTCCGGTACTGGCTCACTGTCGCAACCAGCTTCCCGATACTCTTCCCGCGAACACCTGGATTCACTTGCGCGACGCCAGCGTTCTCGTGACAACCTCGACCTGTTGCCGAGACGACGTGAGCTTGGTGCCGAACACCTGGGTGGGTCCAGAGAGAGGCTGGGCCCCGTTCACAGTATCCATGCCTCCAGAGAGGATCTGGTGGGCAGAGGTAGTATGGTGGGTTTGATGGGGGCAGAGGCTTCGTTAAGCGGTTCGAGAACGCAGCTTAACACTCTAACAAGGCAACAGGCATCTCGGGAGCACCTCGGAGGGGCTCTCATGAGCAGTCGGTCTCGGGAGCAGTTGGAGTCTAATGGTGGAGCACAGCCCTGCAGGGAATGGCTGAGAACCCTGCCGCCCCGACAGCTCTCACACCCTGAGCCACACCCACCCTCCTCACCCCCTCCACCAATCACAGAGGAACCCCAGGAAACCCTGCCCTCTCGCCGCGGTCGCCTAGACTCTGCCCCTCCATGTAGGTACCCACCATCTGCAGCTGCACCTGGAGCTCCATCTAGTCGCCCGCCCTCTAGTGAACACCTAGATATCCTCTCCTCCATCCTCGCATCCTTCAGCTCCTCTGTCTTAACCCCGCCCCCTAACCCTGTTGCTGCCTCAGCAGGCCCCTCCCCTTCCCCGCCTCCTCTCTCTGCAACCTCTCAAAGCGTCTCTGAAGTGTCACCTGACTCTGAGTAAGTCCAGTCCCTGTTTTGTCTCCTTTCGTGTTCATCATTTGGTGTTTCAGAATGTCAAAGCTGCTCTTTTCCATGGTGATCCATTGCAAATTTTGTGTGGTTTACTTTGAGCTTTTTTAATTTGTATGTTTTTTTAAATATTAGATTTGAAAAAACATGTAACATGAAAATTGCTATTAAAAATAAAAACAGCAATAGAAATATTTAAATTAGAAAATATGAATGTGTAGTTATAACATTATTAAAATAATAAAGAGTTTTTATAAAAAATAATCCTAATTAATAATTATTATTTTTAATTGAATGTAACATACAAATTCTTATAAAATAAACAAGCATACAAAAGCATACAAAAGCAATATGAATATAAATAAGTATATATATATATTTATATAATTATTAAAATAGTATTACTATTACTTCTGGCCTGAAATATATATTTATATTTAATATTTTTATCATGTTTTACGTTATGTTACGCTTGCTTTATTATATTGTTTGTTTTTTATATTATTTATATTTATTAACTTATTTAAACTATTTTTTACAGTGATCAAGAATTTCATATATATATATATATATAATAAAAAATAAATATATATATATATTTAAAATTAAATGTAATATAAATAACAGTAAGCGAGCTACCACTGGTGCCTTTTTTTTAATGATGTACAGGATGAAATTATTGACAGTTTTCCTGTTCTTTCTTTTGCTTTTTTCTCTTTGTAGAGTTAACAGAAGTGATGGACAATCTTGATGATTCCTCCACAGTCCCATAATGCACCGCTGCAGATGGGCTCAATAATGTCAGGACCTAGCCAAACGGGAGCGTTCAGGACTCCTACTTCACCCTGAGAAGAGCATAGAACATGAGAGTGAAGTTGTTCATCAAGGGCTTGAGATATCACCCTCCTGAGAACAGACAGGAAATCAGACCACAGAAGGTGATGATTTCTATGATTTTCAGTGAATCCAAACTACAAACCTCAGATTTCAGACCAACAGCTGAGAGGACTGGTCAGAGACAAAGAGAGAGAGAAAAAAACTGTACAGAACATTTTTATACTTTTTGTATCTTTTTCATCAAAGATCAAAGAAGAAAAATCTCTAGTGATGTTTTTGAAGATTGTGTGGATATGTGTTTAAGTGGGTAGGATCGAAAAAAATCATTTTCAAACCCATTCCAAGCCAAAACAATACCAGACATTCCCACTCCAATCTTTCCACTCCAACATTAGTTTATGCAACAAGCCACGCCCACTGATAGACCGAAGACAGTCTATGAAGGAAAGGACTGGTCCGTGCCCAAACATAGGATTGGTGGGAAACTCCAGAGACAGTGATTGTAATTATAAAGAAGTTATGTTTGGACCGTAATGATTGTCAGTCAATGGATTGTTTTCAGACAGGTGACTTGATTGGAAGATTTTAGCCTGATCCAAACACATTTCTTCAACAAACCCCAACAGACTCATGCTTATATGAAATGCCTGTCCAGTTTCTTTAATATTTTTGGCCAAACTGCTCTGAAATCGTATCGAAGCATGTGTTGAAGTTTGTTGCAGCTGTGTGAGGAGAATCATTCATGTAACTAGCCTACAAGACTTCGGAGCGTAATTAAGACGTCTTTTATATCCAGAATTATTATAATTCTAACGTTGCTTAAGGAAATGTTACACAAAGATCCCAAATCAGCTATTGAGGAGATATTTAATCCATCTTTGGTTTATTTTCGAACAAAAAGAGCGTATCGAAATATCAGTCATTATTGTCTCTGTGGAGTTTTGAATAATCTTAGTGCTTCAGAAGGAACAATGTAAAATGAACTAAATGCAGCCATTAAGGTGAGATGGTTTCGTAATATCAAGCTCCTGTGGGAAATCGTGATTCATCATATGACTTTATCTCATTAGTCATTTGCAGTATTACCATGAGTTTTGCCAAAAAGAGTGCCCTATATCATCCCTTTTATACCTCTTACCTGTCATAAAGTGCTCCAGTACTTTTTCTATTCATGTTTTTATATTTTATTTATTACTGCATAACTTTATCTTGTACAGACATTAAATTAATTTATTTTATTTATTAATATTTATCGAAATTAATTTCTCTACCATAATCGTTGCTGGAGTGTTTCTAAAGAAGTGCGTATGGGAGGTTTTTTTGTTTTTATAAGAGCAGGATTTCACCTGTTTCAAATGTTTTAAGTGTGAAACTTTTGTACATGTATCGTCTGATATGTCCCCCTTCTCTTCTGTTCACAATGCATTCTGGGAAAAGAAATGTTCTCTGTCCATCAGAGAGAGAGAGAGGGAGAGCGGTACAAGACAATGATTGGGTGGGAGAGAGAAAAGGGGAATGTATAATGGCTCAACATGTTTAATGTGGGACATGTTGTATCCCTTTTACTTATAGGGGCTTTCAGAAAAAAAATCAGCTACCAATGGGAGATGAAAGTGAGACCCGTTGGGCGTCAATAAAAGAGTTATTGCTACCACGCTTCTGTTTGTTTTGTTTGGAATATTCAAGACAAACACTTTTATAGTTAAAAAATGTAACTTGTTTATCACATTACACATTTTTCTGAATTTCAGTCAAATCGGCTGAAATTACATCTAAATGTCAATTTTAAATCTGCTTTGACAGTGGAAGGTTCTCACTAGTTTAATTCAGTCTAACATTCTGTTTCACTGGTTTACACACTCAATTTTAGTCTACTGTTGTAACATTCCTTAAAAGACAGTTCATCTAAAAGAAAAGTATCATTTACTCATCCTCATGTTGTTCCAAACCTGTATAACCTGAAACAAAGGTTTGGAACATAATGAGGGTAAGAAAATGATGACAGAATTTCCATTTTAGACCTTTTCATATTTTGAAAAAGAACAAAGGGCTCTGTTCCCAAACACTGTATACTAAGACAACACTGAACTAACGTCAAGCAGTCCATCAGTAGGAAGTCACTTTAAGAGAAGCACTTATTTACCTGAAAAAAACCTGCATAGTATAAATGAGCTACAGTGAACTGAATATAAAGGTTGGTCCTGAAGACGCTGTCCTAAAACAGTCAGATGAGTTGTATCCAAGGATAGATTAGGGACTGGCAAGGACCCCTAAAATGTTTTCCAGACATTGATGTTGCAATGTGCATCTCCAAACTATGCTTTCTCACCTCATATTTGCAGTGGAATTTTTTACTGCCATAATTTGTATTGTATATAGCATCAATCGGGGGCCTTGGAAAACCTTAATCAATCCTTGGTTTGATCCACAAGCTTTAAATTAAAATGCTATAAAGTAACATTAGAAATCTAATTTCAGTTCATTTCCTCCTCTCATCATCTCCTCACTGCTCAGTTCTGGCCTGAGGGTTTTGGGCCGTTCACCAAGAAATTTTTGCATTCCACTGCACAGTTTTTCCAATGTAAACATGCACTAGATTGCATTCTAATTTCCAATTTCCCATTTGCAATACATCCCTAACAAGATTTTCGGTTGTTTTTGTTATATGATATAACTTAAACATGAGTTAAAGGGGTAGTAAACAAATTCTGTTGTCATTTACTTCTTATGTCACTCTAAATATATATATATGACCTACTTTCATCTGCAGAACAAAAAAAAAAGATATTTTGAAAAACATTTTAAACTGTTTTCATCAATACTGGACCTATGTACTTATGCTATATAGACAAAATAAACACTGAGGCCTTTTTTCTAAATACCTTCTTTTGTGTTGCACAGAAGAAAGTGTGTCACACAGTTTGGAGCGATATGAGAGTGAGTAAATTGTGAATTTAAATTTGGAGGCCTTTAACTATCCCACTTTTGATTGGAACGCAGCATCGGTGTTGATGAGAGAGTATGAAAGGAAATCAGATTTGTATCGGCTATTGGAACAAAGCCTGCTCGAGTGAATTCCCCCTCCATATGATACACATGGTACATTCCTAAACACCAATTAACTTTAGTCCACAATAAAAAATATATTGTTTTATAAATAAACAGCATAGCTCGAATTAAAAAATGACTTTCAAAAAGAAAGCAAACATAGCTAAGACGTCAAAAACATCTGAGTTCAAGTCTGTAGATATTCATTATCCTCGCTGTCACTACTGGAAGGTGGAGGATCTGCACCGATCTTCTGTAGTTTGGCTTGATAATATCTCTTCTTGGCCCTCGCCGCCTTCTCTTTTTGTTTCACTGCTTTCCTCTTCTCCTCCCACACACACTGCTGCAGCAGTAACAGACTCATTGTCTGCTGATGTTCCAGCTCAAACAGTTCCTGTCGACGTGCCTCCCATTTGGAGTTTGAGGTATAAGAGTCCATCGGTGGTAATGAATTCTCAACTGCTCCTCCGGCAGGAGGACGTGGTGCCCCAGGCTCTCTGTGTGGGGTATCGAAGTTTGAACCCCTAGTCCCTGATCCCAGCCCTGAGGTGCTTCCTGCATGGGTTGGGAAGATGAGGGAGGGACGGATAGACCTGGAAGAGACTGAATGTGAGTGGAGAGGAGAGCAGGCTGTCCCAGAGTTAACAGGTGGGTGAGTTGGTGAGACCAGTCCAAGCTCAATGGCTAAGTTCTCCTTGCTGTCTACTTCCTGTAAAAAAAGAAGTTTAATAGCATCATAATTACTGTACACTATGGCTCAAAGTGGCATGCTACTGTATATTGAGAATATAACATGCATGCAATGTACAGTACATGCAGTAAACACAGGAAATGTGCAAAGAATGCAACAATGGTGAAAATGTATATGTATGGAACACAGAATATTACAAAAATTACCCTTATTTATTTAAATAGTCTAGTATATATCAGCTTTATAGTAAAAAGCTAAAAGCTTTTTATTTTTAAAGCTTTTATTTCATAAGATTTTTTAAATAGTCACTTACGTACACCAAAGCTGTATTTATTTGAGTAATACAATAAATTTTACAGTTTGAGTAAATGCAGTGCATTATTGTGAAATATTATTAAAATTGAAAATAAATATTTTTTGACATTTTTAATATAGTTTACGATGTAATTTGTGACACTGGACCACAGAACCAGTCATAAGGTTTTTTTTTTTTTTTTTTTTAATTTAAAAAATATATATATATTTATATATATATATATTTGTTTATACCCTTTATTTTTTTATGCATCATATAAAAGCTGAATAAATAAGCTTTCCATTGATGCATGGTTTCTTAGGATTTGACAATATCGTGTTATACAACTAGTGAGATACAACTATTTGTAAATCTGGAATCTGAGGGTGCAAAAACATCAAAATTGAAAATCGCCTTTAAAGTTGTCCAAATGAAGTTATTGCTAATCAAAAATAATAATAAAAAAGTCAAAAAAGGATATATTTACACAAAATTAATTCATGGTACATCATCTTTACTTAATATCCTAATCATTTTTGGCTATAAAAGAAAAAGTTATAATTTTGACCCATACAATGGATTTTTGGCTATTGCTATGATTATACCCCAGTGACTGGTTTTGCAGTCCAGGGCGATGGCAAATTTTTAGCAGCTACAGTATTACTTCAGTTTTCAGTGTCACATGATCTTTCAAAAATTATTTTAATATTACTCAGAAAATATAAAAACAGCTGTGCAGCTTAATATTTGTGTGGGAACTGTTACTTTTTTCAGGATTCTTTGATGAACAGAAAGTTCAACAAAACCTTTTTTTTATATTATTTGTTATAAATGTCTTTACTATCAATCTCTTTAAAAAATCCCAAACCATCTGAATGCAGTGTATACAGTAAATATAAATGAATATTTATAAATGAATAAATACATGAATATTACATTTTCACCACATTTCCTGTGTTTACTGCATGTAAAACGTTAACATAGTTACATTATAAAATTGCAGTGTGAGTGCAAGCTTTTCATGCCAGAGTTAATCATATTGAAATAATAAAATCCGCAATATAAAAGAAACGCTTAGCTTAAGATGCACTTTAGTAATCCTTTCAAGGCTGATTTCAGTCTTACATCATTTTGACTGTGGTCAGCATCTTCATGCTCACTCCCATTAGCGCCTGAAAGTCCCATCACTACAAGAGAGAGAATGACTCAATTAATCTCCTTCCTCGTATAATTACAGAGCTGACAGCTGGGAAGAGTGGTAGTATTTCATCCTGTAATAGAGATGACGTGACTATTAATTACCTGCTCCAGGTGAGCTACCCCTAACCGAGGCATAGCTGCCATCTCCATCTACCTCCTCCAGACAGGAGATCAGATTCGGTACGAGGGCAATCACTTCTCTCTGCACCTGACAAGAACCACACTGTGTGTTACTAGAATTTTCAAAGCATATAACTTAATTATAGAACATGTACAAGACTTCAATTTACCTGAGTTAGGGCAGACACAGGAAGCCCAGCGGCCTGCTGTTCCTGCCGCTTCTGCAGCGCAACACGACATTCCACCTTCAACCGTTTCCACAGTGTCTTCAGAGAGCCGATGCTGCTGGGGGGTCGACCTGGGAAGGCCGCATTGAAGGCCTGAGCCAGCTCTGCCCAAACAGCGTTCCGGTGCACAGTAGTGTTGGTGTCTTTCCGAAAGTCCTGGACTGTGTCCACCACAGCATGGATTCTCTGAAGCAGGAAAAGCTTCTGCTCCAGAGTAAAGTTTGGCATGCGGTAAGTCATGGTGGTCAGCATGAGAGCAATGGGTAAGAAGGTTTAAATTGAGGTACTGTGTTTTACTTCATTTATAGAAAATCTACAAAGTATCGCACTAGTTTATTTCAACAGAACAGTCTAGTTTAACATTTTTTACATGGTAACATTTGCTGTATCACAGTGTTAGTTTTTGAGTTTTACACTCCAGCTTTACAGAAGGGTGAGGTTGGTTTGGTTTTCGTCATGTGCAGCACACTTCCAGAGTTTCAGTCGCAGTGATGCTAAACTCTGGATGCCTCAGGTAAATCGTTTCAGTGTTCAATGGAAATGCTTCCGGGATCCACCTGATGCTCAAGGGGTCACCAGGTACACATGTGGAGTCTGTAATTTAGCAGACAGAAAACAATATAATGATAATGCTTGCCGTTTTTGAATCTTAATATCAGCTCCTTCTCTTGGAAGAATTAAGGAAACATTTGATCTTCGGGGAAAAGCCTCATGTTCTTCACGAATTGATTTCTGAGAGTCGGTTCTTTTGAACAGTTCGTTTCAAAGAGCCGGTTGATAAAAACAGTTTGCCAATTATTCTTCATCGTGACGTCGTCGTTTTGTGGATGAAAGCGTTTATGGTAATTTCATTTACAGCAATGCAGCTAATAAAGCATTTAAAATGAAACGAATAATATGAATATAATGTATTTACATTGTATTTACATCTCATCGCTGAAACGTTTTTGCACGCGTTTTATATTTTCTGCACGCGATAAATTACATTTATTAAAAACAGCTGTATGTTGTATGTTGAGAAAACTATCCAAATACATTTCCAATTAATTGTATTTGCAAAGATTCAGATGTTTAGTTTAAGTAATTTAACAAAAATAAAATCGGTTCACTCCAAATGTTTTCATTATAACTCACTCACCGATTCTCGGCTCATTCAAGTTGTTTCGAAAACGAATCGTTAAGTCCATTTTTGTGAACTAGTTCAACCCGGTTCATTGCAACGGACAGACCCAACAATTCGTTCAAGAATCATATCGCTATTAAATGCATGAATGAACAAAGAGGAAACAAGCCTTCACAATTGTCAAGTAATTCAGATGGAGGTGGAACAGGCTACATTTATTAGTTTTATTAATAGCATTATTAAGGATCCGCTGGTCTCGTTAGCCACAGCGCTAAACCTGAGCATCGCACTAACGTACAGAAGTAAACCTGAGCTGCGATTTAAGACTACAGCTAGACCTCACTGTTCTTAATGAATATCTTATGCATTTACACGACAGCTTATGACCAACCGATATTACATTATTTATATTGACACTACTTACATGCAATCATCAGTCTGACGATTTTATCCTGAAAATATTACACTTTGTCCCCACCCCCTGGGTTTAAGCGGTCGGTAAGAAATTTAAACAACAGACTAGCGGAGACACATGCGCAAAATGACGCTCCGGGCGTAAAAAGGCAGTTCACTGGTTTGTGCATTTTATATGATTTGTATACCATTCTCATGAGATCCACTCAATACATATGGTTTGTGCATCAGGCAAATGCACAAATCTACGCGTTTTTACAGTAGAAAGCGCAGGGTCCGTTTTATCCAATGGACGGCGAGTATGGAGCGGTCTGTGCAGTATTGAACAGCGCGATTGGACGAAGTCGCGAACATCGCGACGCCAACGAGGAAGCGACAAGACATGCGTGCGGCACAAAACATGCTGGAACTAGTATGAAAGAAAATACCTCACTTTTCCATTTCACCTCCTCGCAAAATAAAGACACGGTCTCTACATGGGAAGCGTAAGTCAAACTGGACTAGACAGGGTTGTTGTTATAATGACAAACACACAGAAGACAGATACCTGCTAGAACATTCATTTTATGGTAACTGTCCTGTCACGTTGACATGGTGACTGACGTGTATTCACTAAACATTTAGTGTTGTTTGACTTCAAAGTATTTATTTGTAAAGTTCCTTTACATTCACGTGTATTGTTTTCTGATATAAGTTAAGTTAAATGACATGCTAGTAAACAAAATAATCAAGGTTTAATTATTATTGTTTTTATTGTTGTTTTTAATCTCCAGCACTTCACAAAATATAAAAAATATATAATTTATAAACAATTAATGTATGCTTTTCAAATGTATATTTTAATCAAATACAGCAATAGTGTATTCAAGTTTAAGTAATGTTTGGCATTATTTTTCTAAAATATTTTTTCTAGTTTATAGTGTATTTTCAACACACAGAAATACGAGTGATTCGGGTGTGCACAGCATTTGATATATTTAATAGATTGTTTTAAAATTATTAATTTTACATTTTAATGTTTAGTTAATGAATAGCTCACAAGCATTAACAAATTATTTTCAAGATAGCATAAAAAAATTATAAAGAGATTCTAATCTCTTTAGTAATGTCTGTATATATTGTATGCAACATACAAAAATGTTAATTCACTTGAACATTGTGTGTTCAAAGTTTTTTCCATGTTTTTGATAGCTAACAAATATTGTATTTACCTTATTTAGTAGCATTACTAGTCTGTGTGAAAACAAACCTGGAAAGAGATGTAAAGATTTTTGGAGAAAATTAAATTTTTTCGTGTATTCTAATGAACTATTCATTGTGTATACTGTAAATTAAAATCAGGAGAGCAGACAATAAATTTGTATTATGTGTTGTCTTTTTTATATTTTAAAGCAGAATAGAAAGAGGGAAAGGGCCATAGATGCTGTTATACCATGTCACATTAATTATTAAAGTAACAAATGTTATGTTATTCTCCTGCAGCCTAAAAATAAAACATGAAAATGTATAGCTCATTCAATCAAACTGATAGATAATAATTATTTGTAGCACAACATTATGATTATAATGACCATTTGTGTATTTATCTTTATGAAAAAATTCATGTACCTTTAATTAATTATTTCCTTTTAATTGTGTCATTCTGTAGGATACATGGGATACGACCTAGTAAAAAACATCAGTTTGGACAGAGACAGTTCAACAATGTAATCTCATCTGAAAAGTCTGTTTTGGACAGCGACAGCCTCACCGTTTTTGGAGGAAACGGAGTTCGGCTTGACAGCTTTAATACTACTGAATAGAAAGAGGAAAAAAAGTAAAGAGCTCTTGCCATAGATATTGTTGTTATACCATGTCACATTAAAATAACAAGTGGTATGTTATTCTCCTGTAGTTTAAAAATAAAACAATGTGTAGCTCCTTCAGTCAAAATGTTAGATAAGAATTATTTGTAGCACAATAGTAGGATTCAGTTTTTTTGAGTGGATCTTATCTCCAGTAGGCTTGCAGGAAAAAGTGGATGGTAAAAGCCATTGCAAACAGTATGAATGTAACAATTCAGCTTCATTTACTTGACAATAGTGAATAATGCTGTGATGTTTCTGCTGTGCTCCAGAAATCTTCAGGCTGCTCACACTGTTTGAATGGCATCTCCTGTAGAGTCTGCTGTGATGAAGAGCACTGTGCTTGTTGCTCCAGTGACTGCACTGGAATTCCTGGGGGAGGATTTCCTGCTGACAGGTGACTGACATTTATTCATTTAATGAACAGGTAGCAAAACATCACTAAAAATTTGTGCTGGATTAAAGTATGCAGAGTGTAACTTTTTTTTCTGCTGAGTTGTGTATACTGGCAAATAGGATCTGAGTTTGCTTCCTGTAAATTTCCTTCTTCTTGTACTAAAAGGAACATGTGCTTGGGAAATGCTCTAATGTCTCTCGAAATAAATAATGAGCATTTGTGTATTTATCCTTATGAAAATATTCATGTTCATTTGATGAATTATTTCCTATTAATTGTGCCATTCTGTAGGTCAGGCACCAGTCCTCTCTGTGTACAGTCTTCAGGCATCTCCTACGAAAGAATGCGCATCCTTAAATGTTCTTCATAATTACCGGATACATGGGATACGACCTAGCAGAAAACATCAGTTTGGAGAGAGACAGTTCAACAATGTTATCTCATCTGAAAAGTCTGTTTTGGACAGTGACAACATTGTTGTTTTTGGAGGAAAAGGAGTTCGGCTTGTCAGCTTCAACACTGGAGGACGATGCCTAAAGCTCATCGGTCCGCTCTTGGAGCTTCAAGACTGGGTTCTGGACATTCATTGGCTGAAAAAAGAACCGCACCCACAGTTAGGCATATCCTTGGCTCACAATGCTGTTTTGCTTTTAGATGCAGAATCTGGTAATGTCCTTTCCTTCTACTCCTGCGTAGAGACCTGTCTTCTCTACTCAGCACTTATGATTGGTCCAAATTGGGATTCTTCAGTGCTGGTAGGTGGGACTGTTTTCAATCAGCTTGTGCTGTGGAGGCCCACAGGAAACAAACCTGATGGCCAGTCCCAGGTAGAGAGACGCCTGTTGGGCCACACCGGAGTCATTTTCAGCCTTTGCTACCTTAAGAAATCTGGATGGCTGGCATCTGCCTCAGATGACCGCAGTGTTCGATTGTGGAGCGTCGGTACGTTGGGTGGAGAAGCAGGCTGTGGAGAGGAATCGCCAACCTGTCTTCGTGTGCTTTATGGGCACCAGGCACGGGTCTTCTGTGTCAGGCTTGCACCAAACCGTGTATTCAGTGCAGGAGAAGATGGAGCGTGCCTGCTCTGGGAATGGGGAGGTGAAGGAAAGGTGGGACGTACGTTTAGAGGGCATAGGTCAGGTGGAGTTAGGGCTCTAGCTGTCAGCGAGGGAAGTATAGGAGGCTGTAAGGAGGGATGGATGGCTACTGGAGGTGCAGATGGAGGGCTAAGAGTATGGAGAGTGGCAGAAGAGAAGAAAGACTGTGAGGAAACTCAGGCAGAGACTCAGCTGGATCTGGGGTTTAAAGGGCAGGGTTGTCCCAAAGTGGTCCGATTTGTGGGTGAGAGTGAATCGAATGCAATTCTGGTCTGTACTGATCAAGGAGAGGTGTGCCTTAGTTCGGGTGACACCTGGAATGTCATTTGGCAAGGGGGAGCAGAATTCCAGTCCTATTGTGTGATGGAGGTCACAAGCCTCCAAGTCCAGAATTCAGATTGCATTGTGTGGGTGTGTGCAGTGGGTAATCTGAATGGAAGTGTCCAGGTGTTTCTTGTAGGGCAGCCAAGTGTGGGAGTCTTGTTAAGAGCTGGCGAGGGTAAAATTCACTCTGTACTTTGGGTCAAAGGAGTATTTAAAGAGTCCTGGAGTTGGTGTCTTCTTGCATCAGGCTCCGAGGGACTGGTTTACCGTTGGACAATAAAAGTAACAGAGGATGAATCGGGCTTGTATATGCAAGAGCAAACTCTTCTTCCATTCCTGCTGCCACCCTGTGCCAAACGCTGGCTGACTGCTGCAGTTACCTTGTCCCAGAGAAAGGGGTTGTACCTATGTGGTGATCGGAGAGGGTCACTACTGCTATACATTGAAAGAGAAGAGAATGACAAAGGCAATGAAGGTAGAACAGACTTACAAGAGCAAGAAACTAAAAACAAGCAAATGGACGAAGCAAACAGTGGTCCTCTGTCTCCCATCAGTACCCTTTATGGAGTACATGGAAAGCAAGGTGTGACTTCTGTGTGTGAGTATCAAGACCTATGTTACAGTACAGGGCGAGATGGATCTGTAAGAATATTAATTGTTGAAGAAAATGTCCTGAAGGTGCGTAGAGTTCAGCGGGCCTGCAGAGGCATGGAGTGGATAGAGAAAGTTCTGTTTCTGGGCTTGGATAGTCCTCAGTTACAGAGAAAGAAGCTGGATGAGGGAATCAAGACAAGGATGATCGATCAAGGGAGTGCAAGCATAGCCGAAACTCGGTTTGTAATGCTTGGCTTCCACTCGGTCCACTTCATTATATGGGACCCTCACAGACAAGAGAAGCTTTTATCAGTTTCCTGTGGAGGCGGCCATCGATCCTGGGCCTATAAATGCCCGATATACGACAACACAGATCCTCAAGCACATGCACTTGGACAAGGTACCCTTGTGTTTATCAAGCATGGAGCTGTCATGGCATCACGGTCATTAGCATCCACAGAAACTGATGTGAATGGATACACACTGAAAGAGGGGTTACATGGACGAGGCATCGGCTGTGTTTGTCACCTTGGTAGTCTTACCAAGACTGGACAATTTTCAGAAGTTTGGGAAGTTTTTGTTACCGGAGGGGAAGATACCACAGTAGGTGTCCTCGCCATCAGTCCGGAGAGTGGAACTGTTAAAGTGCTTTCAGTTCTAACGGACCATATCTCAAATGTTCGTGCACTGGCTGCAGCCAGAAGAAGAGAAATGAATGAAAAAGGGGGAGTTGACGAGATGGATAACTCCTCTGTCTCTTCCTTGGTGTTTTCTGCGGGTGGCCGGGCCCAGCTGCAGTGTTACCGGCTCTTGATTCGTTTGGATGAGCAGCAGGGTCAGCCAATCTGTCAGGTCACTCAGATAGCAGGCCATCGATTGGATGAACAGTGGGAACGGAAGCGGAACCGACACAAGACTGTCAAAATGGACCCAGAGACAAGGTGTGCATGTGTTTGTGAATGAAAATACTCTCTCCTTTTCCAAGTTTGGATCTAGAGTTCGAGTCATTTTTAAAGGTGTTTTTGCCATAAAAATACCCTGAGATGCTGACATGGCATTATATAATATTTTACTACTACGACGACTAGCTTAAAGGGATAGGTTACCCAAAAAGAAAAACTCTTTTTATCATTTACTCACCTTGACGATGTTCCAAATCTGTATGACTTCTTTTGAACACACAATATGATAATTTGGAAAATGTTTCAGTAATGTTTTTATTTTAATTTTATTTTTTGACAATGAAAATCAATTGGGTCCAATGTTATTCAGTGGTTAATTGCAGCTAAAGATTTCTAACCACCAGAGGGCAGACAATACAATTAACATAATTGTGAGCGATTACATTGTGATTTTTATTGTGCAAATGCTTTCTCACTTTGTAGGTACATGTCTATGGCTGTTGTGCATAATGGGACTGAGTGTGTCCTACTGGCGCTGGGCTGTAGCGATGGTGCAGTAAGGTAACTTGGTTAAAGATTAGGAACGTATGAATTTAAAAGAATTATATGCAATATTTTATGTTTTAACATTTAGATTAATGTATTGGTTTTATTTGGAGGCTTTTCAGCGTGACTGAGAGCAGTAGCAGTGTTGACATGCTTTGGGAGTGTTTTTACCATCAAAGGTGTGTGCTCAGCGTCGCCACCTACAAGCTGGAGGACTCCCAGGACAGAAAGTAAGGACACAATGTACTTTTATCAAACACTTATTCCATATTTCAACATTTCATAAACTTATTTTCCTTTGTCTTCTTTCTGTTGTAGGCTTTTGTTGCTGTTCAGTGCCACTACAGATGGTTGTATATCTGTGTGGGATTTAACAGCAGTTTTGAACAGTAAGGCTAGTGTCAGCTGGCAGGGTGAGTCATACATACACCAGAACATAAACACTTGATAACGTACTGCTTTTTTATGTTTGGATATCTGTGTGCTTGTTTTGTTGTAGTTAAGAAGAACTTAAATGATTTATGTTAGTATTAGATACATTTGTGTTACTGTATTTAATTATTGCAGGTTTGCGTCACTTTTTGCATTTTACCATTTAATTTTGTTGAATACTAAATCTGTTTTTTGCGAGTGAGATGAATTAATTCACATTTACTCTAGAACTACACTGTAATCACACACAACGCCTCTGCCCTTCTGATTTCTCTTAACAGGAGACTTTTCATTCAATAAATGTAAAAACCTTTTTGAAAAGTAACTCTTGACTCTTAACTTTTGTAAATTAATAAAGTAATGCATTACTTTACTAGTTACTTGGAAAAAGGTAGTGATTACGTAACTCGCGTTACTTGTTATTATTATTATTTTATTTCATTTAGGAATCTTGCTGTTGTTTTTCATACAGTAACATCTCATTCCACAATTACATTAATTTAAAAATTACGGTGAATTTGCTCTGGTGAAGTATGTGTATTAAATTTTTTATTCATTACAGTGTAAAAAACTGACTGAATCTATGCTAGAACCTACAGTTTCGAATGCCATAATGCTTGAATCTGGTTATAGTACTCTAAAATGTGTATGTGCTAATAACAATTTATCTTGTCTGTGCTTCAGGTCCATCAGCCCCATTTTTCTCCATACCTGTCCATCAAAGTGGAGTCAATACACTTACCATATCACCTTGGAGGGAAATGGAGGAAAATGTTATTTCATTGGCCAGTGGTGGAGATGATGGACAGCTGTCTCTACTGCATATTAAGATAGATCAGAAAAAGCAGGAAAATGGAGACGTGTCTCTACAGATGCTTTCTCATTGGTCAGTGCCCTTGGCACACTCTTCCCCTCTCACAGGGTTGTGTTTACTAAGCCCCACACTACTGGTGTCCACCTCACCGGACCAGCGCTTGTGTTTGTGGAGTGTAAACAGTGATGGACTCTGCCCACTGAAGGTGCTGTTCTCACACACTGCTGATGCAGCTGGGTTGTGGGCATGGTTTGGACAAGAGAGAGGAGCCTGGGTGGTTGTTTGTGGGCAGGGCTTACAGTTATTTCAGTTAACGGAAAGAAAGATGGATGAACTGCTTGACACTGTTTGCAAGACAGTAAAAGAAGTGGAGAGAAAGAAAGTGATATTTCCACATCATGTTTCGAGGACAAAAAACTGACTTTAATTTGTGGTTTATAAGTTAAAAAAGATTTTTAATTGTAAAGTTTGAGATTTTCAAATAAAGATCTGTTATATGTCGCAATTTTTCTGTGTCAGGTAAAGTACCTTGTCAGGACATCTTTATTTTCAATATGGCTGAACAATAAAAGTCAGTACAGATCTACAAAGGTTTGAACACATTTAACATTTTGACGTTTATGTTTCACGTGATCCTGCAGACTTTTTGATCCAAAGAACAGTGTTTTTATTGTTCACTAAAATTAAAACTATGAAACATTTATGGTAATTAAGCAGAAATAAAATATGAATATTAGATAAAATCTTCAATGAAAAATTATTATTATATTATTTTATATCTAATAAGTTTATAACACAAATTAAAAAACGAGATATAAGATGTAAAAAGAAACCTTTTAAAAAATAAAGGGACTTCAAAATATTGGAAATATTAATAAATATAAATATAATAAAAAGTAAATAATGCTAAAAATAACACTGAGGCTTATGCTTAAAAAGTCAGAAATCTGTTTATGTGTGTGTATATATAAAATGTAATTTTTTTCCAAAGGGTGCACAGTTCAATTTAGTTTAATATTTTTACTATTATTCTATAATGTAAAAAATACTAATAGTATAGAATGAGGAAGTCTGTCCAAACTTTTAAAAATGTCATATTTTGCAGCTGTTTATGCGTGCACGTGTGTAAGTGGCTCATGGCTTGAGATCATGAACGTATAATGTATCAGTGTTTTCCTGGGCTACAGTCCAGAAGGTGTATGTGGGTGGGTGAGAGAGAGAGAGAGAGGGTACACAGTGTGTTGGGGGGCTTTGGCTGTGCAACTAAGTATAAATATTTCACCCCCTTCTCCAGTTCCCTTTTGTTCATCATCATAGTGTCTCGATGGCCAACCCCTTTAATCCACAGCTGAACGAATGAAAGCGAGAGAGGAACAGAAGAGTGCATGAAGGACAGACAGATATAAAAGCCCCATTAAGGTTTTCAGAATGTGAAAGAAAGAATGAGAATATATTGTTTTTCTTTCAAAATCATATTATGTGATGTAAAGAGGAGACAAAATGTGAAAACAAAAGGAACATATGTGAGTATAAACTTTTCTGCAATAGTAAAAGTGTGAATGTGTGTGTTGTGAAGCTGATGTGTCATTTTGTTTAAAAGGAGCCAGTGTGTGTTCTGTTCTTGGGAATAAAGATGTCACGATTCAGGGAAACCCTTAAAGAGGAGGGATCTGGAAAGAAGAATCCTAACATGCCTCAAAAACAAAAGAAAAAGGAGGCTGGAAATAAGGTACAGTATGACTGTTCCGCAAAAATTACTTCCAATAAGTATACAAGTGAATATACAGAAAATGTTTAAACAGTAATAATTATGTATGTGGTTTTATTACAGGACAATAAAGTGATATCAAAGGATAGGCTCCCTCTGATTGGTTCATCAAGAAATAAATCTGCAGGTGCTTTTATAGTGGTTTATATCAATCAATAGTTCATTGTTTTATGACATGTTGTTGTCAGATATTAGCTGATTTAACTGGAAATCAGGTGTTTTCATAAACCAGACTCAAGGGCTCATTATATGTGAAGTAATGTGATGTGTGACATATAAACTGTATGTTTACATAGATCTTTGTTCCTCCTGTGTACACAATGTTACCCGAGCTTGTCAGTAGACAATAGAAATGTAGGAGGTGTTAAATTAATTAACTGCTATTGTCCAAACATTAATCTTTGTAATGTAACTTATTAGGCGGGAGGATAATGGGAACTGAACATGTGTGTGAGATAAAGTTAATTACAAGGGAGTTAGAAATGTATGAGATCCCAAAGCACCTGACTGATTATGTTTATAAAGATAAAAAATATAAAGTCACAAATCTAAGAAAGTTGCAAAAACAAGATATTTAATTACTGCAATTATGAGATATAAAGTTGCAGTTACAGATATAAAATACAAAGTCGCATTGCAATTACAAATACATTCAGATATTTAGTAAAAATCACGAAATATAAAAGTTTATAACAATGTAAACTGTAACTGTAAAGCAATTCAGATTCAATTTTTTTTTTATCCTTTCTGTTTTTAGTGAGACCCTCTCTGTTTACTCTTAAAGCCGAAACGAGGAAACGCAGCCATCCTCCCTTCTCATCTGTGGCCTCTGACAGCATGACACCCTGGGAAGGCTCGTCCCACTCCGAGTCCTCCTTTACCAGTTTTCCTCCTCCAGTTTCACCCCTTCCTCTTACCCGCTCGAAGCCAATCACGGCGCCAGATCCTCCACCCCCAGCACCCCCTACTCAAATCACAAACACTGAACCTGAGAATAGTCCGAGTGCCAGAGTAAAACGCAAGCCGCTCCCACCGAGACACCCCCCTAGACCTCAACGTTTACCCCCTCTGAGGCAAGTCACAAATCTTAGCTTCTCTCGTAGTTTCACTTTTTCCTTTTTTGAGCTGCCGGTTCACCAGTCGGCACAGAACAGAGCAGAGCGCCTCAGAGATCTCACTGTGTTACTGAGGCAGTTCCAATACTGAAGAAAAACGTTCTGAGAGTTACCGTCTCAGAAGTGCATCGTGTGGAAAAACAATGTCAGCACATGCGCATGAGATTGCGTATGGCTTCACATCAAGCTTTCATGTATATGCTTAATTTATGATAAATAGATGGATAGATAGATTTTCAGTGGGACATGATCCTACACAAATCATTTAAATATGCTGATTTGGTTCTCAAGAAACATTTATTATAAGTGTAGAAATTTATATTTCTGCTTAATATTTTTTGGGCAAGCCGTGAAACTTTTGTAATTATGTAAAATGTAAAAAAATGATATATTGCTAGTATTACTTTCTATATATGCTGACTGATGAGCTAATGGAAATTCCCCATCTTGTGTTAGTTGTTTTTGTTACCTTTTTTAAGGCTATTAAATGTATATTTAGAGTGTGTGTGGGTGCGATACTGTACAACCTTTTTTGCCTTCTGATCCTAAACACTGTCGACACATATATAAACCAATGGAACCCAGAGTTGGAAAGCCATTTATTTGTTTATTATGTAGGATGGAGACAGCATTTGTGATGACAAACTGTAACACTGCAAATCTGACCTTTAAACAGCAGAAAGCTATAAAAATATTTAAGGAGAGAAATTAAGCTGAGAGACGTCCTACAGGTGGCCTGTGGTTTTGATGAGCTATTTATCTCATGTGCACGGGGATAATAAATTGATTTCCTCTGGAAGCACAAAACAGATTTTGGTGAATTCTCTATACAAGGTAAGATAACTAATTGATGATAAGCTTATTTCCAGTTTTATGGTGCACTCACCTGTCCTCACGTGTGCTCCTATCAAAGAGTGCTGACGGACGCAGAGGAGCTTTGATGTGTTATCAGTTTTGGCTGCTAATAGAGACCTTCAGTCTTGCTCAGATGTTGTACATGCTTTATTTAGTGCGTGCCTATCAAATTTTGTAATTGGTATACCTGTGTATTACTGTGTGTAAGAAAATATGTCTTTTATATTTAAATGTGACTTCAAAAATAGTTTCAAACACGTTGTGGTGTTTTACCATCTACTTGCGTTGAATTCTATTCATGTACAGATAAATATATAAATAAAACATTGCATATAAACTGATATATGTGTTCAGATTGTACTATATAGGCTCAAAGAGCAGTTTCTCATATTATTTGTTATAAAGCATCCCTTCTTCTCATTGGATAAAACAGCCTTGCCTCCTACAAGAAAGTCGCATAATTGCATAATCATTATCTGGTGAACGTTATTAAAGCGCTACAGTAAAAATAGACACGGGTCTGTTCAGTACAAGCCGTCACTCATGTGATGTTGTGTAATATGATCTCTGTTCTCAGGAGTGGTAGATTAAAGTCTTATAACCTTTGGTCAGAGCGAAGACAGTGACAGACTTCCTTTAATGTTGATGAACGTCTAAGACAATAAATAACCCTTTAGTAGCCTGACGGAGGAAAAGTGAATAACGAATCTGTCTCTATTCAATTATAAATGTCCAGTTTAACTGGTTTAGCTAATACTGTGAGAGGAAAATATAAGGTTAGCTCTGAGTAACAAGAACGCATTTGGGAAACACAATCATATCATACTTGTTCCTGTTTTAGCCACATTTTCTCTTTTTTTACAGATGGACAATCAAAGATGTTCAGAGAGTGAGAATCCCAATCCCAATCCTGTTTATGGTTTGAATGAAGCACAGCTTGATATCCTGGGACAGCGCAGGTCGAAGGTGCATCGGACAATTTGGGCAAAGCTGAAGGAGGAGCGCTGGTGGGTGTGGGAGCTTATTTAAGAAGCATAATTGTGATAGCAAAATAAACACAGTCCGTGCTAAATATATATGTTGACCCCCTTATTTCTGTGTTGTTGTGCTTCAGGTGTTCAGGGCCAAGGCTGAAGAGCTGCTTCATGTCCATTGCTCCTCTCTTGTCATGGCTGCCACAGTACTCAATCAGGAAAAATGCTATTGGAGATTTGATATCAGGAATCAGTGTGGGAATCATGCATCTGCCACAAGGTTTAAGACTTGCACACACTCTTCTGTGTTAGTTGAGCTGCTATATGACCACTGTATTATAAAGTATAAAGAATTTATATTGATGCAGGTGCATTCAACATCGATCGAAAAATAGATGTTTAGGGTTGTAGAGAGAGTAGACACTTAAAGTGTCTGTGATGTGAGTGGTCGGTTATGGTTTTCATCATCCTGTTTCTCATCTTAGACACCTACAGATCTGTATTATCAGCTGGCAGCTGATAATTTTCTTCACAATGTGCTGTGGTTCAAACCAGACAGATAAAGTGGATGTAATGACTAATTCTATTGTATAGAACTGCACACACTCTTCTGCACACAAGTTACTCATTTTCTGACTTTTTGCTGCCTATAGGGATGGCTAATGCTTTGTTGGCTGCAGTTCCTCCAGTGTTTGGTCTGTATTCATCCTTCTACCCTGTTCTCATCTACTTCATGTTTGGTACATCCAGACACATCTCTGTGGGTAGGTACACACACACACACACACAAACTCTCTCAGGTGTATTACATTGTGTTCTCACATACACAACGCCAGTTTGCAAGTGAAATACATATATATATATATATATATATATATTGTAAATAATGAAAAGAAAAAAAAATCATAATGAACAGTTTGAGTGAAAATAAAATATATAATAACAATAGATAAAAAGTAATTAAATATAAAATAATTAAAACAAATTAAACAAAACATGAAATAGCTTATACATTTATAAGCTAATAACTTTAAACAAATTAAAATAAAATTTTAAATAAGTAAAAATAAAGAATATAAATAAAATGAAATATAAAATATATAGAACAATATGTATGCGTGTATATAAAAAGCATAACATTTATTTGATAACTTAATTTTGTTGTATATAATAAAACATAAAATATAAAAAGTATAACAAAATTCCTATATACAATTACAAAGTAAATCTAAAATAAAGTATATAATTAAAGAAATGCAAGTAAAATTAAATAAACCATTTAAAATAAAATACATTAGCAAAATTATTACAAAAGATATATAATGAAATGTAGAATAACATTAAATAAATGTCAAACATATCATAAATATATTAAAATATATTTAATAAATAATTTAATATTATTCATTTATATATATATACACACACAGTGAGTTCAATAAGTATTTGATCATCCTGTGATTTTGCAAGTTCTCTTACTTAGAAATCATGGGGGGGTCTACAATTTTCAGCATAGGTGCACTTCCACAAAATCCCGAAATCACATTGTATGATTTTTTAACAATTTATTTGGGAATTACTGTGTATTTGATCACTAGAACAAAAGTAGAAAAAAAAGTAGAACAAAAAGTTCTACTTTGGTCTCATCTGACCACAGGACTTTCTCCCAGAACTCCTCTGGATCATCCAGATGGTCCCTAGCAAACTTCAGACGGTCCTGGACATGTGCTGACTTAGGCAGAGGAACCCTTCCCTGCGATGCAAGATTTTAAACCATGACGTCTTAGTGTATTACTGATAGTAGCCTTGGAAACGATGGTCCCAGCTCTGACCAGCATTGACCAGCTCCTCCCGTGTAGTTCTGGGCTGATTCTTCACCATTCTTAGCATCATTGATACCCCACGAGGAGAAATCTTCTGTCCGAGAGACATTGACAGTCATCATTAGCCTCTTCCATTTTCTGACAATTCCTCCAACAGTTGTTCGTTTTTCACCAAGCTGCTTGACAATTGCCACGTAACCCTTTCCAGCTTTGAAGGTCTACAATTTTGTCTCTTGTGTCTTTTGACAGTTCTTTGGTTTTGCACATGTTGCTACTTAGACTTTGGCAGATTGTGGGGTGCACAGGTGTCTTTATGACAACTAACAACCTCAAACAGACGCTACTGATTTAGAATCATGAGCAGAGTGTAGCCGGACTATTTAAAAGCTAAATAACAATCTTTGAGGGTCAGAAAGCTGGCTGATAAGCAAGTGATCAAATACTTATTTGACACAGTAATTCCTAAATAAATTATTAAAAAATCATGCAATGTGATTTCCGGATTTTTCTGTCTCTCACAGTGGAAATGCACCTATGCTGAAAAATGTAGACCCCTCCATGATTACTAAGTAAGAGAACTTGCAAAATCACAGGGTCAATACTTCAAATACCTATTGACCTTACTTATTAATATATATGAAAGAAATCATTCAAATAAATTTAAGTATTAAATAGATAATAAAATAAAATATAATGTAAAAATGTAAGTCCTTGTCAGTTCAGTCTGATTGGCTGATGTTCTTTCTGACCCACAGGTACTTTTTCTGTCCTGTCCATTATGGTGGGTACGGTGGCAGGTGATGTTGTTTTGGCAGACAGCGGAGCAGAGAGTGACGAGACTGAGGCTAAAAGTGCTAGAGTTGCCTTTGCAGCTCAGTTGACCCTTCTGTGTGGACTAATACAGGTACTGTAAAACACACAGAAGCTGTGTAATTTATTAAGCTGTGTATTAATTCTGTATTGGTGTGTGTGTTTATAAATCTCTCTTCCTATAGATTGTGCTGTATGTGCTGCGTTGTGGAGGGGTTTGTCGGTGGTTGTCTCAGCCATTGGTCAGTGGATACACTACAGCAGCTGCTGTCCATGTGACTGTTCACCAGCTGCCTTTACTGATGGGCATCTCAATAGTCAAACACAGAGGGGTCTTTGCTGTGTTTTGGGTGAGAATAAGTGAGAATAAACACTGTGTGTTTTATTTCTGTGTTCATTTAAGATTTTAAATATACATTTCTTTATCCACCAGATGTTTTCAAGCATTGTGACTGGATTCAGGAGAGTGTTACTGGCAACACTGATAGTGTCCCTCGTCTCTCTGGCACTACTTGTTGGTGGAAAGATTGTGAATTCACGCTGGAGCACTCGATTTCCTATTCCATGGGAGTTGGTACTGGTATGGATTTTTTAATTTTTTTTATTTATCATTTATTTGCCATTTATTAATGTTTAAATGTCTCATTCTAGTTATTAATAATTACATTTTATACAAAAACTAAATTTTGTGGGTGAATTTTTGTTTTATTTCATTTTATTTATTAAATTTTTATTATTGTTTTGTAGTTAAAAAATGTATTTAATTTAGTTCTCCCTGTTGTGTTAGCTCATCTGACTTATGAAGCCTGGTTTTAGTTTTTTAAAGATATTTCTGTAATAAATTCTTCATGTTCATAGGTTATCTTTGCCACTGTCTCATCTGTGCAGTTTGATCTGTCTGGTCAGTATGGAATACAGATTGTTGGACCCATACCAACCGGGTCAGCAGAGTGTTGGATTTTCTCTATGAAAACCAATTAGCAGGAAGTAGTTAAGTGCTAAAACTAATTCTGTTTCTGCTTTTGTCCCATTTTCTCTTTCTTTGTTTACCTCCAAGTCTCTCACCTCCCACCCTTCCATCATTTTCTGTCTCTCAGGAGCTGTTATTGACAGCTCTTGCGTTGGCAGTGGTGAGCTATGGTTTCCAAGCTTCACTGGGCATGATGTTTGCTCATAAACATAGGTACCCCTTTCACAGCAACCAGGTAACAAGAAATTTCTGTAAATTTTAAAATATATTCTCAAAAAATACCCATTTGCAGCATTCCCGTCATCTGAACTAACAATTTATTGTGATTAATCATATCTGAAATAAAAGGTTTTTTACATAAAATAAATGTGAGTATATTTATTATGTACCACAACATATTTTCCTTGAATATATACATTCATGTGTTTGTATTTATATATGCATAATAAATATACACAGTAGTACACACATGTATTATGTAAACTAAAACTGTGATTAATTGAGCTTAATCGTTTGACAGCACTAATCTGAATATAAATGGGCTCTCTTTCCTGTAGGAGCTGTTGGCTTTGGGTCTGTGTAACTCCTTTGGTGGGATGTTCCAGTGTTTTCCAGTGAGCGGATCCATATCTCGCAGCACAGTACAGGAGAGTACAGGTGGACAAACTCAAGTATGAACACCTGCTATTTTTTGTTAATAAAACATGTTACAGTCATGCACATGCACAACATTTGGTACATAACAATTTACTCCCTGTTTACATGTGAATCACATAACCTGGGAGGATTACAGTGAATGTTTTCTCAGAAAATAGTTGCGATGTTATTTAGGCAGTGGCCACAAGAGGCAAGGACATTTAACACAAATATTTTCATGTATTTAAAGAAAATATATGGACTGAAATTCAAAACAGCCTATATATACAGTGCCCTCCGCTAATATTGGCACCCTTCGTAAATCTGAGCAAAGATGACTGTGAAAATAAATCTGCATTGTTTATCTTTTAGATCTTTCATTCAAAAAATTCTTACCTAAGTAAAACTTGAATTTGAAAATGGGGAGGAAAACTCATAATGAAATAAATGTTTTTCTCCAATACATATTGGCAACAATTATTGGCACCCAGTTATTGCTACGTCCTTTTTCCAAGATAACAGCTCTGAGTTTTCTCCTGTAATGCCTGAAGAGTTTGGAGAACACCTGATACGAGAAAAGAGACCACTTCTTCATGCAGCATCACTCCAGATCCTTCAGAATACCAGCTCCATGATGGTGCTTCTCCTCTTTAGTTCACCTCACTGAGGGTTCAGGTCAGAGGACTGGGACAGCCATGGCAAAAGCTTCATTTTGTGCTCAGTGACTAATTCCTGTGTTTGTTTTAATGTTTTGGATTATTGTCCCAATGGAAGACCAAACCGTGGCCCATTATAAGATTTCTAACAAAGTCAGTGAATTATTGATTTTTATCTGTTGGTATTTGATAGAATCCATGATGCCACGTGTCTTAAACAAGATGTCCAGGACCTCCAGCTGAAGTATAGACCCACAACATCAACAACACCGCAGTATATTTCTTTGTACACATGGAGTACTTTATATCCCTGTGTTCGCCAAACCCATCTTGAGTGTTTGCTACTAAAAAGCTCATTTGTAGTCCCATTTGTAGTTCCAGTCCTGTCTGAACATGCTGGAGATTGTTTTATGATTAGCGAGGAGACAACAACATGTGCTGATGTAGGGGTTGTCTGACTATTTTTTGTTTTCTGACCTTGAGACTTCTCCAGCTGTGGTCCTTGAAGAGTATTTAGCCACTCAACTCCTCTCAATATATTAGGAGGATAGAGAAACATGTTCTCTTCCGGCAACTTTGTTACATTTTATGTTGATTGAAAATTTTCAATTATTTCCCTGATGATGGAAATGGTAATTTTCACTGCTCTAGCTCTTTTCTTAAAAACTTATTGGTAAAGCTCAATTATCTTTTGCTGCACATCATAAATATATATATATATTTTTCTCATTGTGTTGATATTTAGGGGAATTTGGGCTTTGTTTTCCCTCCTATATATGTTTCTGTGAAACAAGAAAATATGACTGGATAATTACATGTCCATCATCACCCTGGAGTGCTCAAAATTGTGAATATGAATGGGAATATACTTTACTATTACTCATACTATAGTTCTTTACTCATAAAAAAGTCTAGGGGTGCCAATAATTGTGGTCAACAAGTATTGGAGATAAACATTTATTTTATGACAAGAACTTCTCCCTGTTTTCAATTGTTTTACTTCAATGATAGGTTAGAATTGTGTGAATTATTTGAATGAAAGATCAAAAGGATAAACAATGCAGGTTTATTTTCACAGTCACCTTTGTTCAGATTTACCAAGGTGCCAATATTAGTGGAGGGCACTATATATTTGTATTCATTTTTTCAAATTTACATTTAGTCATTTAGCAGACGCTTTTATCTAAAGCGACTTACAGGTGGGGAAAAAACAACAAGCAATTAGTCATACAGAGGCAAAAACAACTTAGTAAGTTCTCATTAAGTTTTTTTTTATTTTTTTTATGTCAAATAGTGTTGAAAGAGATGGGTTTTCAGCAGTCGTTTGAAGGTTGTAAGGGAGTTGGCATTTCGGATAGTGATGGGAAGGTCAATCCACCAGCCAACGGTGTGATAGAATGTTCTGAAAAGAGATTTTGTGCCTCTTTGTGATGGTACAATGATCTTTCTCTTTTTCTCAGGTTTCATCTCTGGTGTCAGCTTTGATCATTCTTTTGATCTTGTTAAAGTTCGGCCCCTTTTTTCAGCAGTTACCAAAGGTCCCTATACCATCTTCAATAACAAATATATTTTATACGGATGTAGTATAATGAGGTGGTTTTATGAAGTGCATTTGTGTGTTTCAGACAGTTTTGGCTGTCATTATTTTAGCAAATCTGCAAGGGGTTTTTGCACAAGTCAAAGATGTGCCTAAACTTTGGAAAACAGACCGCTTGGACCTGGTAAGGACGACCAGTCCATTCATCCTAACATAACTGAACCAAAATTCATGTAGGCCTCTCATCCAGGGTGTTTCCTGTGTGTGTTTCCCACTGAGACTGCAGGTAGTGTGGGTAGTGACTCTATTCAGTGCCTTGGTGTTTAATCTGGACCTAGGGCTTGGCATTGCAATTGTTTTCTCTCTGTTTACCATCGTCTTCAGAACACAGCAGTGAGTCATCTGCATCATCTGATATTTATCTACAGTGTTTCTCTCTATTTCTCTTTCATTTTTTCATCTTTCTCATACTAATTCTTATTCTTCCTCTTTCCAAAATCCACAGGCCCAGATCTGCTGTTCTTGGGTATATTGCTGGCACAGACTGTTACAGGGATCTGGAGAAATACTCAAAGGTAATATTTATACACAATCCAGCTAGAAACCAGCCTAAGCTACATTTTGAAATGTGGTTAAGCGGTACCTCTACTTAACCAAAGTCTTAGTACTTAACCAAGGCTGCATATATTTTGAAATATGATCATTTAAAATAACAGTTTTCTATTTTAATATAGTATTTTTAAATGTAATTTATTCACATGATGGTATAATGTATTAATCCGTATGATTTTTATTTCGACAAATCCATTTTTTGGGGGGGGGGTTCAGGCACACCAGATCCCTGGAGTGACTGTGTTTTCATGTTGTAATCCACTTTACTACGCCAATGCAGACCAGACCTTCACATCACTCAGACAGGTACAACCTATATTACAGCTCTCTGCTTTCCATTCATTGAGTAAAATCGAATTATTCTTTTTTATATGCAGACGATTAGAAATGACATTAATGAGAATCCTGAAGTAAGACCTCCAGACCAGCAGGGGTCTCAGCACTGCGTTATTCTGGAGCTCAGTGGAGTCACCTTCATGGACTCAGTGGCTATAGGCTCGTTCAAATCAGTGAGTGGCACAGAACACACGTAACACATGTACCCGCGTTGATATTTTACCAGGGACGAACAGAAATAGATTACCTGTTTCTGGCTCTCATTAACTCCTAACCAATAAATCTAAGTTTAAATTCTGCCTGTCAGTGTGTTTAACTGCAAACTTGCGTGTCTTACCTCTCTCTCTCTGGGTCACAGGTGCTTAAGGAATTTGAGAACACAAAGAACTTGTTTTTCTGCGCTTCATGTCCAGGTTACACTTCTCACATATACAGCCACAGTCACAAATATAGTGTCATGATCGTTGAGGCGTTTTATGTTAATATGCAATAGAACTTTTCAAGAGAGAGTTAATTCTCAAGAACTGGCATTTAATGCATTCATTTATTTACTGTATTTCCTGCGTTTGTCTCTAGATGGTCTCCTATCTCAGATGAAGAATCATAGTTTTGTTCCAGATTTTCTGTCTCTTTCTTCCTTTTTCCCTTCAGTGCATCATGCAATCCTGCATTACCAGGGGCTACAGGTGAATGTCTGTGTGTGTGCTGTTTCTGTTATTTATCGTGTTGTGTTCACTGCAATTCACTGCAGTTCAATAGCCTTTTCTGTTCTGATTCAGTTATGCATCTATTTACAGAATACAGGCACTGATGTTACAGAGCTGTGACTTTAATGACCTCCCTTCCTGAATGATGAACTCAGCAAATACATGAACCTGCAAACCTCACAGAATCCCTCACTACTGATCCTTTAGAAGTGAGGAAATACAAGATCTTCCAATTATGTTTAAATGATTTGGAGCAACTTTGTGCATTTATCTGGATTTAAGGTGATGTGCAGGAACTGATGCTTGTTTATCGGCTTTTGAATGTTAAAATAAAAGCTGACATCATGGTCAGAAATTTTTTATATGGCAATGACTTGTCAGCTTTTAGCACTGTGCGTACTTGCTTGATGATTTGTTCTGCTTTTGCATAAAAAAACACTTAGATAGATGTTTAAAATGCTCAAATATAAAGTGTCCTTGTTATGCTGGTCTGTGCATATGAAATCTCTTTTTCATGTTACAGACCTATTTGGTTTGATGATACTGTAAAATAAAATATGTAATAAAATAAATTAAAATAAAATAAAATATGTACAAATAACAACATAGAAACATGGAAGGGAAATAATGATTAACACTGGTTAACAAACAACATCGAATTAAACAGAATTAGATCAGCTCAGTACAGTTCAGTTAGTGTACGTGAAGTCCACACATGTGCAATGAAATGTTCTTGTACCCCCAGTGAATTGAACCATAAACGTTATTAGAATAGACTTTGTTCTCTGGGCAGGTGTTGGGGAGAGGCCACATTAATATTTAATAAGCTCATTTCTCTTACATGTTTACTGGAGACATACCCTCTATTTTTTAAAGCTGTTCATAATGACAGACTAATCCTTACTCATTTTCACCAAAGGAATGTTTTGTCAGTATTACCTAATATTACTTTAAAAATACAAACAGCCATAATTACATGACATAAATGCAATTTCATATAAGTCTCTCTATTCTCAGATGATGTCGTCTCTACTTCACTGGTTCAAAACAAACACTTCTTATAGCAGAGATTTGATTTCAAAGAGCTACTGTTCACAGTTCACTCATACGAAAGCACATGGTTTTGCAGGATGAACATGTTTTCTATCTAATCAGGCTGAGATAAGGTGGCGTAGGTCTCTGGTGTGAACGTTTCCAACATTAACTCTGTAGAACCCCCACCCCTCCTCTCTCTCTTTTTGGGACTTTGCTCCTCATATGGACACATTAGAATTGTATCGGTGAGTGTGTGAATGGATCAGACAGGTATCAGAAAGGGCAGGATACATATTAACACAAACTGTGATAGAAGAGAAGGGCCAGGGACGTTAATCAATCCATTGCTGTCCAGAGCTTCACTGAAGAGCAGCAGACCTCTGGAGCTCTCGCTTCAAATCACTGGAGAACATCCTTCAGAGTTGTTCTGGATTAGTTTGCATGGACATTAATTGAATTTTGATTCTGAGGACATACATTTTGAGATCTATGCACTGGATGTGATCTGAGCAGTGAATGTGAGAAGAAAGACTTTCAGGATCACATTTAAGATAGAAAGAGGATTCAAAATGGAAAAAGAGTTGAAAGACAAAGATCTCAGAAAAAGAGTGCCATATCACGTTCAGAGAGATGTACTGGATGAGCTCGGTGTTGACCAAGTTGCTGAGAAATCGGATTTCAAAATTTCAACAAAAGAAAAACTCAGAGATGCTGTCAGGTGTGTGGCCTTTATTTCAATTGAATATTTCAGTTTGAGTATTTTCTGGATTTTTTTTTTTTTTTTTCTCGATTTTTTTTACAATTTGTACAAGCATTATAGTTTGAGAGAAGAGTTAATTTAAAAAAGCTGTATTTGTTTGCCCTATTTTTTCCTTAATTAAAGCAGTACTCTTGCTATATATGAAAAAATAAAGGAATTACTAAGAAACAAATTTCATTTGTAATTTGTTTTTTGCTAGCACATCTTACTAATCATTACAAAGAAATGCCAAATAACACAAAACTAAATGTTAACTTTTAATAGAAAAACTTTTTTTTTTTTTTTTTCTTTACTTCAGTTATCTTGATCTTAACTTGAATTCCACAATTTTGTGTCAAACCTAGTGATCTTGTTGTCCGGCATGAATTGAGAAAGATCCAAACAGTACCCATCTTAAGCTTTAATGAATGCCACGACATGTCGAAGAAGTTTCTGGATTTAAAAATGTCAACTTGTACTCTTTTGTGTTTCCTAATTTTCTCTTTTTCTTTGTTAATAAGGTGTACAGGCCCAAGGTTTAAGAGTTGTTTTCTGTCATTTATTCCTCTCCTGTCTTGGCTGCCACGATACCCATTTCGAGAAAATGCTATTGGAGATCTAATATCAGGAATCAGTGTGGGAATCATGCACCTGCCGCAAGGTCCAACACAAGCACATGCACACCTGAATTACCAAAGCACATTTATTACTTAAGGCTAAACATAAACACAAACAAACACGCACATGGAACATGCAATGTGTTTTGTGTGTCTAGGTATGGCATATGCTTTGCTGGCTGCAGTCCCTCCTGTTTTTGGTCTGTATTCCTCCTTCTACCCCATTCTCATCTACTTCATATTTGGAACGTCTAAACACATTTCTGTGGGTAAGAACACACACCTCCCTTTGCTTTCTGTTTTACTTAAATGCATAGTTCATCGAAAAATGACACTTTAGTCATCATTTACTCACTTCATTTACATCATTCATTTTACATCTATATGCTGTTTCATGAATCTTTTCTTTACAACAGCAGTTCATGCCCCAAAAAGCACCATAAAAATAGGCTCATGAGTTATATATTAAAAAAATACATACAGAATGACATATGGGTGAGTAAATAATAACAAGATTTTAATTTTTCGCCACTTTCCATTTGAATCAAATATGGCACTTATGGTCCATGTGTAATGCCATTCGGATGCTTCAAACCAGTGCTTTCGGAGCCATACTTGATTTGAGAGCTGTTGGGTGAACATTATGAGGAAATAATGACATACATTTCAGTCTTTCTGCAAAAGAAACTGATTTATAACTTGAAATATAGATCAGTATAGTTGTATGGACTATACTGACATGATGCTTGTATATAGGCTATATATATATATATATATTTTTTTTTTTTTTTTTTTTTTTTTTTTTTAAAAAAAAAAAAAT
>JAUMHR010000055.1:8387187-8403109 GCA_032361145.1 Enteromius fasciolatus
CAGATCTTAGTTCTACTCCTCTTCTTCTGACTCGGTGTGATGCAGTCTACTAAGGTTGTTACATCATTGTACCTTCAAATCATGCTTTCAACATTTCATTTGAATTTCTTTCTAAATATCAAAAGCCACCATGTCCTAAGTTTTCTTTGAAGCAAAAGTACTGTATGCAGCAGCAGGATTTTGGAAGAGATAACACAAAATAAATTATGTAATTATCCTTTAAAGAGTCCAATGTCTTTTTCCACAAATGTATTTCTAGTAAGACATGCTGTCATTAAAAACTAATTATGAGGAAACTGTGAGGACTAGAACTACACTACAAATCTTAGCCTGGTTATTTGAATACATACCATTAAAATGTGTTGTTTGATACTAAGTAACTATCGTTACGGTCGTGCACGTGTTTTGTAACTCTTATTTTGAAAAGCTTTCTACACGTCTCCTTTTATGTGTACTCTCGCGAGATTTTAGACCATAGACTCATAACAAGTTTGGCTAAAATGTTCAGCCATACAAGTCAACGTACAGAGGTAAATTACAACATTTCTACATACATAAAAAAGGGCAGATTTGTCAACTCTCATTGTGTCACGAATGAATGAGCAAGATTACCTTATAGCTTATAGAGACAGTTTATAGCGCTACAGGTGAATTACAGTTTGATGCAGCGTCGAGATGTGACCAGCTGCAGACCTGCTAATCGGCCTGTGGCTGGAGGAGTCCGTCAAAGGATCGGCTGTTATTTCAGCTGTATTGTCTTTCCGCCGTATTATATCTTGGGCCTGGCCACATAATTACATTACTTTCGCTTTAAGTTGCACTATAAGATTGTGACATCTGAATTTCTTAATTCTATAATGCAGACTCCGATAGATTTGTTGTAGGCACATGTAATTTTTTCATACTTCATCTTTTTTTAAATCGCATATTGAGGCAACAAGTAAGATTTTCATGTACAAAGCACTTGTCTGAAATGCTCATCAGGACACAGTCCTAATCCAGGTCCACGGTGTGATTAAGGACACAGTTTTGGTATTTCTTTCCTTTTTATTTCATAGCTACACAAAAGTATTTTGCGAGGAGAGGAGCAGCCAAATCTCCAGAGATGTGAGGACTGCTGTTCCTTCTACCACTGTCCTTTCTGTGGGCCTGAAATGTTCAAACCCACCATCAAAAGCAAATGTTTAAAACATTTACAAGGTCACAGAAGACGAGCAATACGGCACAAGGGCAAGTATCAAATAATGTGTGTAAGAAATTACCAGCATTTAAATGTATATATTTTACTTCAAAAAGACCCAGTTAATGAAGGAATAATTAACAGGAATAAATGATCATTCAGTTCCCCTCAAGTATTAAAACGTACGAAAGCATAGAATTTATTAGAAGCATAGGTAAATCTTATATTAAAGGATTCTTTTCTCTTTTACCTATTTTTTTTTTTACTAGAGTTCTTCATTTTTAAATGTCATTTAAAGTGCCGAACTGCTCCACACTTTCACTGCGTCAGCTGCACATCCACCTTTATGAGGAAAGATGGTTTTCTAAAACACCTGGCCATGTGTGAGAGCAAAAAATCCAAGGTAACAGTTGTGGAATTAAAATCAGACGAGAGCTTACCTGCACCTGATCTTCACCTGACTTCATCTGAGGCTGGCAGCACCGAGGAGTTGTCTGTTAGTGAAGGACACAGGAGTCTGGTCTCTGAAGAGGCTCAAAAAACCAGGAGAAGAAAAGCAAACTTTGAGCAACACTTGTGCCCTAAAAGGGTAAGTTTCTTATTTCATTTTTATGTATCTATATACTCAGCAGGCCTCTAGATTGCACTGGTGCATCTAATTTGTCGTGTCCAGTGTAGACAGGTTCTGATGTATTATTTTAACTTAACATTCTTAACAAATAAGTTGTCAATCGTCCTTTTCATCTTCTCTCATCATCCGCGGCTACATGCACTCTGTTGATCTGATGGGCCTAGGCTGCTCGCCGTGTCTAGACCAGATTTTGTTTAGTTGCACTACTGAGAAATTAGGCTGCACTCTAGAGCCCTGATACAGAAGTCTGTAATGTAAAGTAATGTTTAGCATAGATGACATGATGTTTTTAACGTTTATAATAAATCAGCATATTAGAATGATTTGTGAAGGATCATGTGACACCGATTACTGAAAGAATGTTTGGGGCCTTGTGTCAAAATATTTGACAAGCTGGAAATCGATATAGAAAATTCAACCTGTGCTGCTGCAGGCTTTAAGTGAGGAGACCGTGAGCCTGGGGCCTAGTGATTCAGAGACTGCAGACCAAAACTCCACAGGTGAGTCTCATCAAACCAAAATCATTTCCATTAGTCATTATTCGATAATAGTGACAGTCATTTATAGTAACAGTAATTTATTTTATGATGTCATGTTATTCAATGCCAGAATTTAGTGTTTTATTATCTGTTCAGAATTTTAACAGTTGTGCAGCGTATTCCAACCAAATGTCTGCTTCTCCATCAGTTTGGCTGCATATCCTGAGACAGCATATCCATGTCTTTTGATCTGAGTGTACCTTCTTTAATCTCAGGTGAAGGAGGGATTATGGTGGAGCCGGGGAGAACAGATGACCCAACTATATCTCCAGGGGATGAAGGAGATCCTTCAGTGGTAGATCTCTCTGTAGTGGATCATAATGTCACAAAGTCCACCGTCTCAGATTCTGCTTCCAATCCCCATCCTATAGAGGCTGATGTCGCTATACAGACTTTGGTAAACGAGATGTTCTCTGGACACACATCTGTTGAAAGCACCCTCCCACACAGATCCAGATCCGATGCACAAGATCTGTGTCCGTTCTGTGGTTTAATGCTGCACAGGAAGAATCTGCAGGTGCATCTAAGAAGGAAGCACCCAGATCAAGTGCCAAACCAGGAGAAACCTGCCTCAGCTCAGGTCAAAACCCCAAAACAACAGAGACTCCCTTTACGACAACAACAGAAGGTGAGAGAGGTGCATCCTTTGGGAGGTTTTGTAGATTTTTACTTTTTAGAGCAGGGTTTATGAGGAAACTGCATTGAGTCTGTGAGTTAATGAAAGGTAATAACAAATTTAAATTAAAATACTTACAAAATAAAAACAACATTTTAAAATGTATCTATTTACCAACATGCCATGTGACCAGGTACTGACATCAGAGGACTGTGAATGTGCAAATGTGCTGTAAAAATGATCAAAATATTAACTTATATAAAAAATGTCAGGGGTAAATATTTTGTCAAAGGGGTATGGTTGACAGAAAAGTTTAGGAAATCTGTCTTTTAAAATACAGCCTTAAAAAGACTTCCGTTAACATTGTTGACTTCTTTTGTACATATTTAAATAATAGGAAATTATTATAAACATTTTTTTATAAATGTAAAAATAAATAGTAACATAAACCTCCTAAATAGTTTTAATCGTAAGATAAATATTAACAAACGCTGTTGACGTCTTTTAAACAGCCAAAAGGGAATCACAATATCTTAAAAGTGACGGCAAACGAAAAAACGTTATTATTACCTGATTTTACATGCGGCAAAACCCAGTACTTTGTATTTTTATGCGTAAACATAAGAGTCCTTCAATTCTGACACGTTTAAACAAAGTGTCGAAAGTGTGATGTATAAACTGAACCCCCCTCAGAGAGCCGCAGAATGGATGCGTCCGCACCGAAAGTGCTTTGTCCGCGGTTGAAACATCGGCTCTCACCGACACTCCAGCGATTGTTTCCGATCTCGCTTTGTCGCGACGGTCCGCTTCGATTCCCTGGACCGGCTGGGCTGGGTTATTGTTGGTGACATGCGTTGCTGTCGCGTCTGTGTTGTTGTTGTTTAATCCAGATTATAATTGCGGCCAGCTGACCCGCATCTATTTTAAGGTGCAAACGTAAAAGGTGCTACTTTTTTAACGTCTGTTCACTCTATTTTATTAACATGTTGCTTATTATTGACAGAATACAGCTCACTGGAAGCGTAATATCGCTATCAAAACGTTAGTGAGATAAAAAAAAAAAGAAGATGGTTATTTCAAATCGCAAAATGTTGGCTAAATGTGTAACTGTATCTATTTTGTTAATTAGTTGCGTTACATACTAAAAATGGAAAGTTTGAGTTATGCTAAGCACTATAGTACGTGAGATAGTATGTACTTCAGTAGTTTATATGATTCATATTCGAGTCAGTAGACTCTAAAGTGTCAAAAATGGACAGTTTTACAGCTTGAGCCCACATGAAAGGCAGGTTCATGTTTGTTTTCTGTTTATGTTGACTCGTAGTGTATATGTTTGTGGTCTCAGATTGCAATGGAGAGTGAAATCAGAGATGTGTTCAGACACTGTGTCAGGTTTCCAGTGCCTGTTTCTGCTTCTGTGATTGCTGATGAGCTGGTGGACACTGCCAATGAAAAGCGCTGTATCACCGTATTGACCCGTAAGTATATTGGAAAGTTCTGTCATGTGGTTTTATGGCGTGTTCTCTATGTAATTAGCTGTAACTTTGTGACGCTTGCTGTCTTTCTCTGCAGGTTGGAGTCAGTGTGATTTGGAGAGAGGAATGAAACTGTGTTTCTCTCAGAGATGGACTCTACTGTGTAAACATGACACAATCGAGCATGTGCTGCCGTCTGGAGCAAGCTCACACATAGAGAAGGAGTAAGAGATATACATAATATGCAGATATTCATGCATCTCAAGAGATAAAACGAAATACTACAAGTATACAACACACCATCTCTCACTTTCAGGTTGCTCAGCTGTCATTCTCCTTCTGGGACTATTCAGGCTGTCATTCGGGAGGAAGCAGGACATCAATATTTGGAGGTAATGGCTATCTTTGATACTAAATTATTAAAGTATGATTGTTAAACCTCTTTTTTTCATTCGGTAGGTTTGGGGACAGAATGGACTGGAGAAAACTTTAGACCTTACAGCTCTAAATAAACACGGAAAAGTGTATGAAGATGGTAAGAAACACTTTTTGTTGTCAGTGTTATACACCAGGTATAACACCAGGTATTACACCATAAACTCTGTTCTTTAGAATTTTGTATTCATCCAAGTCTTAAAAATGTATCACAGTTAACACAAATGTTTTCAAACAGTTATTTTGAAACAAACAGTTATGTAGTTCAAGTCATTCTCTAATTAAACAAACCTAATGATTCCTGTTAATGGCCAGTGTCTCTCTCTTTTTTCAGCCTGGAACTCAGATCATTGTTTAAGGATATCTGTCTGATTGCGTGTACTTTGTTTTTTTGTGTATCATCAGCTCAGTTTGCATGTCTGTCCTGGTCACCATGTGAAAAAAAGTTGCTCTATGTTGCTGAAAAAAGGAGGGTGGAGCCATCAGCGCATTCATCAGTTGCATCAGCTAATGAGGATGGTGGGCTAGTGTTGCTTGAGGAACAGGTGAATTGTCTTCTCCCATATCAAAGTTCAAGGTAGACTTCATTGTCATTTCACCGTATACAGGGAGACGAACTGGCGAGAGCTCTGGATCTGCAGCGCAGACATAAAATAGTGCAATAGTACAAACAAATTTACTATAAATTTAAATAAATGAGGATAAGAATGAAAATGAAAATAGATAGAATAAAAAAGACAAGACTTTTTACACGACAGTAACAAGAACAGTGCAATCAGACGCTATTAGTGATATGAGTTTGTATGTGCAGATCTTGGTATGCAAGTCTATGGAATGTGCAAATATTTGGTAGCAGCATGTTTAATATTGTTTTAATTTTTAATATAAAGTACTGAGGTAGACAGGCTGTTAAGGAGAGGTAGAAGTTTGTGTCGGAGATTCTCTTGGTGGCAGCGTGCTGTTTAGAAGCCTGACAGCCTGGGGGTAAAAACTCCTCTTGGATGACAGAAGGGAGAAGAGTCTGTGTGAGGGGTGGGAGGGGTCTTTCACAATGTTGCAGGCCCTGCGAACGCTGCTCTTGTGAAATGTGTCCTCGAGTGAGGGGAGAGGCACCCCAATAATGTTCTCTGCTGTCTTCACTATCCTCTGCAGGCGCTTGCGGTTGGATGCATTGCAGTTTCTGATGCAGTTGGTGAGAACACTTTCAATGGTGCCTCTGTAGAAAGTGATAAGGATAGGAAGGGTAAGGCTTACTCTTTTCAGCCGCCGCAGGAAGTGTAGTCTCTGCTGGGCTTTCTTGGTTAGGGAGGGGGTGTTTTCTGACCATGTAAGTTTCTCAGTTATGTGCACACCAAGGAACTTGGTGCTCTTTACGATCTCCACAGCTGACCAGTTGATGCTGAATGGGATGTGGGCAGGGTGTGTCCTCCTGAAGTCCACAATTGTCTTTTTTGTCTTGTTAACGTTAAGAGATAAGATGTTTTCTCTGCACCAGTCAGTCAGATATATAGTTTCATACAGTACCTATTATAGCTGGACATTTGAAGATATGTGTTCAAGGTTTTTGAAGACATCATGTGTGCATTTCTCAGGATAAAAACATATATGTTGAAGATTGGGGTGAAGGTCTGGTGGGTAAGAGCTGTCCTGTGTTGAGTGTGGCTGATCTCAACAAAGGGGCAGTTATCATATATGCTGGCATCCCTCCACATATATCACCAGGACAGGTAAGCCAGATTTATATTACAATTGTCATGTGTCTTATTAATAATCAGTTTTGTTATGCCATACGCTGCATATATCAGCAATCTCAAATTCAATTCTTGTAAATGTTATCTGAGTTATAAAATAATCCTTGTTCTATTTTAAGGCTCTATGGGCACCCAGTGGAAGGGGGGTGGTGTTTGTGGGCCAGTGGAATGAGCCGTTCAGACTGGGTCTGAAATTCTGCTCTAATCGTAGGTGAGGGGTGGAGTTAAAGACAGCTTCAACAGCTCAAATTTTCCTTAGAAATATTGAACAAGTAATAATGCCACAATCCCTCGAATGCCAGTATTTAATAAGATACTTATTTTAGAGAATTAATTCTGATATTTGCTTTGTTTTTTACCAGATCAGCCCTCTACTACCTGGATATGAAAGGAAACTGTGGTAAGTATCTTTATAGGAGAGTTTATGTGTAAGCACATTTTAAGTGCTTTTTCTCCACTCCTTGGGTTTTGTGAAACTAGAACTCCTGTTAACCTCTCTTTGTCCAATATGACCTCTCTTTGCCAGAGTGCTTGTCAGCTGAAGGTGTGTCTGTTTCAAGCCCTCGAATGAGTCCCGACTCGTGCTGGATCGTATACTTGCAGGGACAGGTGTTTGGACCACATCATCAGTGCCTAAAAATGATGCTGGTGAGAACATACCGTTCAAAATATCATACACGAATTGCTATGTAATAAATGCTGTTCATCTAAACTCTTAATTCATTACGAATCCTGAAAAAAAAGAAAGAAAAATTGAATTGAAGCACAACTTTTTTTCTAAATGAATATTAATAAGAAATGTATTTAAGCACCAAATCAGCATGTTAGAATGATTTCTGATGGAAAATGTAACACTGCAGATAGCTACAGCTCTGCCATCATAGAAAAATATTAAAATAAATGTGAATAATTTACTGTATTTTACTGTAATTGCAGCCTTGGTGAGCATAAGAGACTTATTTGAATAAGATTAATCTTACTGACGCCAAATCCAACTATTTATTAGACTACTTTGTTTCTTTTTTCTCTTTTTTCATGTTTTGTAGTATGATATGAAGAACAGAAGCACTTCGGTCTTAGTAGATGTTGTCAGGAGAGCAGAAAAAGGTACTAAGATGAAAACACACATGCATACAAAATAAAGAGTGACGTAAAGTCATTTTTCTGTATTGCACTTTTCACAATGGACATAGGTGTGATGCTATATCCTGTCACAGGTCAGTTTGCTGGTGTATATGAGTCGTTGCCATCTCAATGTTGGTCTGCAGATAACGAGAGAATCTTTTTCAGCAGTGCCTGTGAAAACAATAAGGTAAACACAACATAATACACATTGTTGATTATAATTTTATCTTATTTCTGCACTGTGTAAATTCTGAATTTCTGCTACAATTTTGTGATTTGCACCATCTGTCTTTCTAGGCAGTGTTCTCAGTTGACAGAACCACTGGAAGAGTAACACAAGTATGTGGCCTGGATGCGCTAAGGCTAGGTAGTGTAAATATGGACTTATGTCATGACTCCTGACTCACTTTACTGTCAGTGTCTTTACTATTTTTCTTGCCAATTGTGAGTCATTAATTCTGTGTGTGTTTGGTAGATGATTTCGGGAGTGTGCAGCTTTTGACAATACAAAAAGACCTGATGGTGATGAGCTGCTCGTCTCCAAATCAACCTCCCTGCCTGGTACAAAACATACACACATGCACACACTTTTCGGTAATACTCATCTTTAACTAAAGAAACAGTGCTATGTGTAACAATGTGTAATTTCTGTAGAAGGTTGGCCTTCTCTCATCAGTGGATCAGGCTGAGGACATGCAACTTTGTAATGTGGGCGGAGCAGATGTGTATGAGGGATTTGATTGGCAGCCCATGTTGATCACACCCCCTTCTGAAGAGGAGAACCATCAGTTCTGTGAGTAACATGTATCATCAGATGTACAGCTGCTTCCAGCATTATTTCTTTCTGATTTTACTCTTTCCTCCTCTCTACTTTATATAGCTGGACTGAATTTTGGAGCAATTTTATTGAAGCCGTACAGTCTTCCAGAGAGAAGGAAAAGTCCTCTAGTGGTGAATATACACGGTAAGACTGGCAGTTTTTTGTTCACAACCTCATCATTTCTCACACACAAGTGATCAGTGAAGTATTTGTCTGTTCAGGTGGTCCTCATGCTCATTTTGCTGCTGACTGGAATGCCACAGCTGCTGCTTTAACCAAACTGGGATTTGCTGTTCTAATGGGTAGGGTTATGTGTATGTTGCATTCTAGTTCTAGTTCTAGTCACAACAGAAAGTAGAGAATGAGCACTGATTTAAAGTCTGACTTTGTGTGTCACAGTGAATTACAGGGGCTCCACTGGTTTCGGTCAAGATGGCATAGAGTCTCTGCTTGGAAACGTTGGCAGTCAGGACGTCAAAGATGTTCATGTCTGTATATGCTCAAATAATGTGTTGCTTATTAAGGAAAATGATAGATTACAGAATTGTATTTTTTTGTGTGTCCAGAGGGCAGTATTGTGCACTTTGCAGAGTGAGAAGACCCTTGATCCTGATAGGGTGGCAGTGATGGGTGGTTCTCATGGTGGTTTTCTGGCCTGCCACCTGGTTGGTCAGTACCCAGATTTCTACAGAGCTTGTGCAGCAAGAAACCCTGTGATCAATGCAGCCACACTGCTTGGAACCAGTGATATTGTTGACTGGTAACACACTCACATTTACCTTCATTAATAACTCTGCTATTAAAGATGAAAAAGTGAAGGTGATTTTAATGGTGTTATGTGCTTATGCTGTCCCTACAGGAGATATTCCTCTGTGGGGATTCAGTATGCTTTTGACCGGCTGCCCACATCACAGTCCCTCATTTCAATGTTGGAAAAGTCCCCTATAATACACGCTGCACAGGTATACACACACACTTAATCTAAAAGTGTATATTACATAGACTTATATAAATACTTAATTATAAATACTGAACCCTTACAGAAAAGGCTTTTTGGGTTTAACTCACTTTTGGGAATAAATTTATCCCCATAATATAGCCAGATAGGTGCACACGCACTTATAGACAAACACAGGAATAGTGATCAGTACATAGTATTTTTAGTGTAGCATAAGCCTAAATAGTTTAACTAGAAGATCTTAATATGGTTTGTGTAAATGTGTGTTCAGATCCGTGCTCCTGTGTTGTTGATGTTGGGTGGGAGAGACAGGAGAGTATCACCTCACCAGGGTCTGGAGCTCTACAGAGCACTCAAGAGCAGAAATACACCTGTCAGGTACATACACATAAACACATATTACATTAATCATTTTAATTGTGTTACTAGGCTGATTAAATTTCAACCATTTTAAAATGTTGATATTGGCCATTAATGGAATCTACAACTTTGTCAACTTGTATGATATGATATAGTTTGGGAGCAGAAAGATTTTTGCAAATTTTCAGTCAAAGAAGTTGGTTTAATATATTCTAAAATATTTAGGACTTTTTGATAAAAAGCATTTTATATAGCATGTCTTTTTTTTCATCTTGTTTTGTTTTTTACCATTTTAATGCATCCTTCATGAATAAAGGTATTTCTAATTTAAAAAAATCCTTAATGACCCCAAATATATGAAAATACTGTTTTAGTAAGTTTTAAGTTAAATAAATACTGCTTTCATGTAGCAATGTTTCCCTTTGATGTTTGAAAAACCCACTGCAGTCAACCTCTATTCACTATTTTGAAGCCTTCTATTTCTTTTTCCTGTCTTTATCACACACATTCTCTCTTTTTATCTGTCCCTCAGGTTATTGTGGTACAGCGATGAAGGTCATTCGCTGTCTAAAGTCAGCACTCAGTCTGACTGCTTCCTCAACATCATTCTGTGGTTTAAAGAACATTTAAACTGACACAACATTTCTCAGAAACGCATAGGAAAATATTAATCAAATTTAAACTGCACATATTGTGTTTGACATTCTTGCCAAAACTGGAAATGTCCATGAATGTTGCACTGAAGCTGAAGTTAAAGGTTATACAGGTCACTGTCCACTAGGGGACAGACCAGTCCATGTTAAATTAGCACTGCTAAAACAAGGGGTCAAATGCCAAAGGATGAAATCATTGTTTAGAAATCAGAGCTCATTTACTGTGATTTTTTTTTTTTTTTTTTTTTTTAGATAATATCAGAACATTCACCCTCTTCTGTGAGATGTTTGCTCTTCACTATGTTTTTAATGGATAGTTATGATCTAGCCAATATTTTTAGATCAAACTTTAAATACAAAAACATGGTGATTGTTTGTAGATATAAATTAATTTATGAAAAAAAGTAAATTTAGGATGGAAAAGAAAAGAGAAGAACAAAAAGCTATTTTCTAGTTTCTGAAATGTATAGAGATCTTCAACATTCCATATTTATAGACACGATACGAGACAAAGCTTCTACACTTAGATCAGGTGTGCATGCTTGCTTTGGTGGAAGCAGGACCAGCTCACATATCTAAGACTCTTGTGTCCATTTCACTTGCAGCTGCTTAAGAAAGGTATTTCCCTCAAAGATTTCTTTGTTTTATAGTTTTGCAACATTTTTGTCCTTTGAACACTTAATCTCCAAATCCTCTTTGACTGATTCATTCAGCTGTGTTTCTGTCATACACTTTGTTTATAATGTTTTCTATATTGCGTTTAGGTATTCTGGTTTGTGGCTCCATTTGTGGCACATTGAGCTCCAACCAGTTTTATGTTACACTGTTTTATGGCCAATTGTAGCATGTGGATTTTCAATATTCTGGCAGTCTCAGGGGGCAGATTGCTTTATACCCTGTTAAGATTGCATTGCTAATGACCCACAGAGAAAGAAGTAGAACACAACAGGTCACCTGAGACCATTGCCACTCTGTGTATGTGTGTTTAAGAGAGAAAAAGAAAGAAAGGTCTGTATTACTTCCCCTTTGATCGGGTTTGGTGTAGGTGTCTGGGTCTTAGGCAGGTCAAATATCATTAAAAGTCTTTGCTCTCTGTCTCAGTCTGCCTAGATGCTGGACGACATGCTCATAAAGGAAGATTAAAGAGCAAGGCAGAATTTGAGAATAAACACAAATACCCAAAACGCAGAAAATCATTGCCAGGGGGTGAAATGCAGATGAAAAACAGAAGCAGATTAGAGGAAGTAGGGAGAAAAATCTGAGTAGGTTTAAGGTCACACTGGGGTAAAATGAGCCACAGCTTAGTTGGTGCTCTCATGAGCTGAGATGTGACAACATCTGATGGCTCAAGCTTTTTTTGTCCCAGAATGCTGGGAGTTGGGTAAGATCCAGTGGGCCTGGGGTACGTTGAATCAACGGCTATAAATATGACACGGCTTGAAGCAGGGAATCTATTTGGCAAAGTAATACAACATAAATTAATGTCAAAATGTCTCACCTCACCAAGGTGTGTTAAACCAGGGTGTTGCTTTGAGTTGTGGTCAGTGTCCACCCAAAAACAAAAAACGATTGTAATTTTTAGCATAGGTTTTAACATGTCTATTTATTGATTTATTGGCTGTTAAAACTACAATATGTGCTTGCCTCTGCATTGTTTCAATAGGATGTCTCTCATTGTCCATCATATATAAATTAATTTCTAAATAATTTCAATGCCACCAGTGCCAAAATACTTTTTTCTGATGTCTGAAATATTAAACGATGAGCTGTATGAAAGCATTGTTGTCGTTGTAGTATTATTTAGATTATGGTATTTGTTGCATTTTGAATTATCTTTGATTTTACATATTTGGTTTTAATTTTAGTAATGTTTTGCAAATTTTTTTTATTTCTATTTTTTTATTTCAGGTTATACTTTTATTTGAGTTTTTATATATATTTTATTTTAAATAATTAAAATATGTGGTTTATAAATACAGCATTCCATATTTATATTTCATTTCAGTTACCAGAAACAATTTGTAATGGTTTTTGATGATCTGTACAATATATTTTAAAAATATCTCACTAAATTTGTATGGAATTATTTTTGTGCCAAATAAAATGCACAAAATGTTTGCAAAAACGAACAAAAACACTGCACTAAATATCTGTGATTTAGCATTAATGTTTTTTTTTTTTTTCTAACTAACTTAAGTGTTGAGTACTTACAGCTTCAGAGTCCAGACATGCGCCCGCGAAATACTATTTCTGGTTTAATGAGATGTAGATCAAACTCTTACTAGCCAATAAGAGCGACCCATTGTTAAAGGGGTCATCTGGTGCCACATGCACTTTTACAAGCGGTCTGGACTGAAATGTGTGTTGGGAGTGTGTGTACACAACCAACCTACAATGATAAAGATCCACCATTAGTTTTGTTTTAATTTAATAAACATACGTTGCCCCTTGTGAAATCAAACCATTCTCAGATGCATGTGTGGCGTCACACCGACAGAGGCCACTCCCACAATAGTTGATTGACAGCAGTGTCACACAGACTGAACTGGTGTCTTACCTCAGAGTGAGCCGTCATCAGACCGAGACACAGAGACAAGCAAGACTCCTAAGAGATTGAGGTGTTTTGTTGTTGAATGTATTAATGAACATAGCAGTAGTCATTTACCCCGACATCTGAGTGACTGAAGGCGAGGATTAACGTTATGTTTGGTTCTGAAGGAAACTTGTCCTTGATCAACCGAAATGCTTTTATGTTCACGCGAACCATTCATGATCCAGCATTACCTACAGAAGCAGTGAGTATAATGTCTTTTAACGAACCTTTGTGAATCATCTTTCCTAATAATGTGCTAATTAGTGCATTTCACTATGAATAGGGGTAAAAAATTATCCTTCCTGAGTGCCTCGGAAAAGAGGGGCGGGGTCAGTGGAGCTCGAGAAGATTTAAAGGGGAAATACACAGAACAGAGTGATCTCTAAAGAGCTTTTTTTTGACAGGGTAGGGTTATTTACACTATCTTTGAGAAATTTGAAAACAAACTATATTACAAACTTTCCATTAAGACCCTAAAGAATCATTTTAGCTTTTGGAAAATTCTTTAAGCCCGCCCTCACGGGAGGTTTGTGTGAATGTAAATTTGCGAATTGCGAAAGTGAAACCAACAAAGAATGCAGATTGTTAATTTAACTGATTGGTTTTTTTTTTTTCAGAGTGTTCTTCTTATTTATCAGTGTCTTTTTTGTTTGTTTTATTTGGCGCAAAAATAATTTCATACATTTCCTGCAGTCTCACATGAAGAAAAAGGATAAAAAAGACTGTAAAAGAGTTCAATCCAGAGAAAGAGAGACTGTTTAATAGACAGTGGTCAGGGTGAATGAGAAGGGCCAGAACTGACCAGTCATACCCATTAATGAAAGAGTATACAAGTAGTGGGGCTGCGTGTGTGTGGTTATCAGTGTGTTTAGACAGAAGGCTCTGGATGGGATTAGAGTAAGGAGAGGACATTAAACAAGAGCATTTCCACCTGCTTGTGATTTGGTGTGTTGGATAGGAAATACGATACTACTTTGTGTGAGGGATGTGAGTGATATGTTGTGTGAGTTTGTGCAAGCCTGAAAACATATACTTACTCACAGGGTGTGGTGTGAAAAGTGTGTTTGTGTTTATGTGTTCAGGGGGCCGGAGGCTAATAGACTTTCGAGGTAATTAGCATGCTGCTGAAAACCATTAATTCATCTCACCTTTCCTCCCCCATGCTTCTATTCGTGGGCCGGTCCGCAGCGCTCTACTCAGTTGTCACTGTAATGGATGAGTCCATTAGCTGCCCCTGGCAGGGGAGGCGATCGGTCAGAGAGTAAACTGGGTAAAAAGGGCAAAACTGTCACCAAACAACTTAAGCTAATAGCGTCACCACTTTACTTGATGAAATGTGTTTAACACGCTCTCTTGTACTTCGCTTTTCTCCCTCCGTCAGATAAACACACATGGCCAGCACCTATGTTCCAGTTACTCTCTCGCCTTCTGTGTTTTTCTCATTCCATCGCTCCCTCCCTTCCACGGTTTGCCATGTAACTGTTGTTTCTTGGGAGTGATGGAGCTGGAGAATATTTGGTCACTTGTAAAGAACTGACAATTCCTGTCAGCGTGTGAGTGTTATGACTGGGCATTAGGGTGAGACGGGGTGCTGAAACAGTGTGAGTGTGAGCAACAACAAATCCAGCGAGCAGAGGAAAGAAATTCAGATTTTGTATACACTACAAAACTATGTTCAGAACAGAATACTAGTGTATTGCATATAAGTTCACTGAATCCTGGCTATTATGAAAAACATGCATAGAGATGGAGTTAATGAATATGTAATCACTTGCTTGATCACATTTGCTCACATTCAAACGTAATTGCTCTAAATTACTGGTTTCTATCAGGTGTCTGAATGAAAGAGAGGCTTTGATGTTTAATTCTGTAATTGATGCACTTTATGACCAGCCTCATCTCAGAGCATAAAAACCTTGCCTTGATATACAAATTTAATTTTCTGTGTGCGTAATTATGATTGCATTAATAGTGGTTCTTTTGTTTCGTTTCTTTTAATTGAGTCAGTAGATCAATTATTTTTCTGCCCTTGGCTTCATGGTGAGCCCCCGCAGGCTGAGCGGTTATTGTGGTGGGATGTTTTCCTCTCCCATATCTCTTTCTCAGCCCAGAGGATGCTGCTTATCCAATACTAGATGGTTTTTGGCTATACATGACAGGGTTTCTCTTATATTTACACAGCCGGAGGGTAGGATATGTCTCTTTTTGTTCGTTTCAAGTTATTAAATGAGTGCTTGAGGAAGATGGAGGAACTCTATAGTTTAGGGTTCAAACCAAAGACTTTGGTTGCCAGCCCAGATTTTTAATCCTCACCCTGGCACCAACCCTGTTGTGTGTATTTGTGCGTGTTGTTTCGGAGTGAAATATTTTGACTGCAGCAAAGTCACTGTTTAGCAACTTCCTGAATCTAATAAACCATGCTGCAGTTAATTTGCATTTATTTCGTTTCCCCCCCTTATTGTCCCCCGCTTGCCCATTAGAGAAAAAGTAAGGGATGGTTGATTTATAACATTGCAGTGAATGATTACCATATTCATGTCTCATTGTATTTACAGATGTCTTACCACCATAATCTAAATAAACATTGGTGGTGCTTTTTGGTATTCATTTCTGTTATTGTCCAAAGCTCCATATTCATGCATGATCAGAATTGTCTGAACTCCTGACTCCGATAGCATGTGTTATGGCTCATTCTGTCCCACAGTTCTCTGCATATACACTATATTACCAAAAGTATTCGCTCACCTGCCTTTACTCATTCTATGAACTGAAGTGCCATCCCATTC
>JAUMHR010000055.1:8410930-8440491 GCA_032361145.1 Enteromius fasciolatus
AGCAAATGATGTAATGCTAAATTTCAAATGAAGAAACAAGCTCTTTGATGGCCTGAGAGTAAATCTATTTTCAGCAATTTTTCATTTTTCATTCAATTATAAATTGTCAACATGAAATATGAAGTTGACTGTATTTACTTTATTAATACACACCCCAGTTATTATTATCAGTGATTCATTAGTGTATTTTAAATAAATAAATAAATGCCTTTGCAATCTTTCATCAAAATGTAATTAATAATAACTCTGACCTGGCTTTTTAGCGGTGATTTAATCAGTTCTGCCTAATGTTTTGCATATTCTGTTACAGTTATATTATAGAATTTAAATGGTTTGTAAGTATCGTTTCATTTCACTTCAAATAAGAGGCTAGTTATTTGTTATAACATTTCTTTCTTCATTCAATTATCAATCAGTTGTTATATCAACTTCATTTATCAACTTCTTAGTCTCTTCTTTTTCCTAAAAGTAAGAACAGACTGGGTTGAGCTGAATAAACAAGCTTATAAAAAAAACCCTGATATTAATCTGATAAATAATATTATCAAAAGCTGCCTAACTTCATTATCATTCATTTTTTATTATTAACATATTTTTTCTATGTAACATTTTTTGTCAGTATTATTTATATTACATATTTTGTTGTAAGCTTTAAAATGAGCGCTCTCTCTTTTAGTAACACACAGGGACTTTCCACTTAAATCCACCCTGGCAAGCTTGTGTTCATCTGCTTTCTCTTTTGAGCACTATTCAAAATCAAATCAAAAACTGCTGTGAAGAACCAAGTCCATGCCCGACATTTCTCTTTTTCGATAATCTAGTACAATTTGTTACATCACAGTGCAGCAGAAAAGATCTGTCACTACGTCTGTTTCATCCTTAAGCACTGACACAGTTATAAACACATTTATTTATTACATTTTGAATCGCCTTTCTGTACATTAATATATTTATGCGCTTTAACAGTAATGTCCATAAAAATGCTTTTAGAAAGAGATGAAAGAGAGTAAAAGGACAAATCAGTAAGAGCAGTTTATCACCGAACCTGGTGTGTGTGAGTGTGTGTGTGTGAGTGTGTGAGAGATCTGAAGTGGTAAAGGGGTACGGTATGATGAATGCTCACTAATGTGTTTATATGAAATTCTGTTCATTTTTCAGGTTGGTTTTAGTCAAGTGAGTGATGTGTGTGTGCGAGATTGGAGACAGGATGGCTGTGGAATGTGCTGCACTGTCATTGCAGGTGCCTCTCCCAGAATGCACTTCTGTTCTTTGTGTGATGTCACGATAACATCAGTCCTCCTGTCACCACGACAATGACTGTGCTGTTGACCCCACCCCCCAGACCCCAATAATTATCCCAGGCTAGATTGTGATTGGAGGGGTCAGACTAATAGGGCACCCCATGTAAGGAAACCACAGAGATAAACTCATGCCAGGCTGAATTACAACACTTGCATACACTCACTCTATAATTCACCGTTCAGCCTCAGCAAGACTCCAGTGCCGTCACACAGGACGAGTAATAATTACATGGAAATGAAACCTTTCATTTAACAATGTCATCTGTCCCTTTGCCCTCTTCCGCTCTCTCTTTCATTCTCTTTGTTTCCCCATCATCAAGATGAATTGAGCTGAAATGCAGTTCTTTCAAGTGCATGTGCCCACCATGTGTTCCTGTCCCAGTGCGAGTGTGTGTGTGTGACTGATTGACTGTGGTGAAAGCAAGCTGCCAAGCCAAACCAAATCGACATAAATCTACACTTAACCACAAAGGCTCCAGCGATTACACAAAAGCTCTGTTTCAAAACCAAGTGTGCTGCTTCACTGCCTACTACTCTCATAGACTGCTGTCTTCTTAGGAAGCATCTTAACCTTCATAAAAACCTCTTAAATGACTGATTTAAAACACTCTTCAGTTTGCGACTGAGGTTAAAGTCTGTCTTCAGTTTTGAGCACCATCTCGAAATTAAATCAACATCTGATGTGTTGAAGCAAGTTTTTTTGATAATTCGTTACACTTTATTACATCACAGTGTAGACGAAATGAGGCTATAGACAAGCATCTTTCTGTAGTATTTTCTTCTCTGAACACTGTGCCATGTGCTTTGATTTCTGTAATTTCTCTGCACCTGCTACTCGCTGCTGCGGCGCCCCGTGTGCTCTCATCCGTTAACATGGGCGCTGAAAAAAATACGCGCTGCTTACGCCCTGCTGATGCGTGCAGTGTGACATGTTCAAGCATCCAACTACAAGTCGCCTCAGGTGTGAACGCACTATTAGCAAATAGGGATTTGAGAAAATAATTGGCACACTGGACAAGCGATACCAAAAGAAGTAAATAGGGTTAGGGCAGTGGTTCCCAACCTTTTTTTAACTCGCGGCCCACACAGCCAAACACATATGTTTCCGCGGCCCACTGCAAAAGAATTTAAACGATCTGCTTTTTGTGTCGGGTTAACTAAGTACTCAGAAGCAAGGCTGTTAATTGTCTTTATTGAATAAACTGGTAATGTATTGAATAAACAGAAAATATACATAACGGATCAGCAAACTAGACATTTTTTATTATATTAACAATATTACAATTGGCTCACAGGTTGAAAACCACTGGGTTAGGGTATAGTATATGTTACATCCTGCTTAAATATTTTGGGACAACATGTAAACATATAAAAATGGGTATTTGTTTTATTTATCCTTTTCTTTTTGACTTTTTAATTTTATTTTAATGTTAATTTTATGATAATTTAATTTATTAATGTAAAGATGTTACTGTTGTTTAATTTTGTACAATTTATTTTTAATTTGTTGTTGCTAGATTGCACTGGATACTGTATCTCAGTTGAGAAATACAGATTTCAGCATTATTAGCAATCTGTGTGCATTTTCCTTTATAACAAGCAAGTTGAGCCCAACCACTTATATATTGCAAATCACAATTTTGACCTTAATAATCGCAATGTGACATTTTTCCCAAATCGTGCAGCCCTAGTATTAACATTATATTGTAATGACCTGGCAGTCGGTGCTGGGTGCATTATGGGTATTTCTTTAGAGTTTAAGCAAGACAGTTGGGGTTTTGTATTAGTTATTGTATTAGTTAGTTTGGGTGGGTTTGGTTCATTTGCAGCCCTGTTATATAAAAGTGTAACTGTTACCGTCATGGAGAGAGATGTGTAGGGGAGGGACTTGACTTGCATGTTAAAGTACTTAATTTATTATTATTGATAAATAAGCGGAAGACAGTGCGGCCTCCTATTGGCTTATTCTGCATATGCTGCTGCATTTAGAGTCACTAAATGTCGTGTGATGTAGGGGCCAGTTGTTACAATATTAAAAGGGGGTGGGCTGGTGGGGTAAAGAATTTGCCCGGTGGATTTTAGTGCCCCACTCTGCCTCTGGCATAAAGAAATATGTAGCACACACAAGTTTTGGGTATGTTGACCAATGTGTTTTTTTTTTTACAATTTTTTTAATGTGTGCATCCATATCTTGGCATAATTTTTTATGATTGATCAAGTTAATTTATAAACAGAATTTCTTTCAATTGCCATTTTGGATTCTTTTTCACTGACTTCAGCACAGAAACACAGGAGTACATGGATACACGAACACAAGTATTTGTCTAAACATATCATCTATGTGTCTATGATGTCTTTAAACTTTGCTTCCACAGGAAGTTCACTAGGTTTGAGAAAATGTGCTGAACCATTGACGTGAGCGACGTGAGTTTTTGAAGGGGTTTGAATTTCATGGGTATGAGTATGGTGTTATTGCACCATAATTTGATATAGTGTTGTGGAATGTGTTATGTGAAGTGTGTGTGTGTAGGTGTTGGCAGACATTTCACGCCACATAGAATTTAAAGGAAACAGTGAAATGACTTTCTTAGCACATTTTCTCTCCCCCTCAGTGTGCAATTATGCATGCATTATTTTATTATAATATAATGAAGGTCTTAAATTTCCTATAATTACCAACTCCTATCCACCAAATACAGTCTGGCTCTGATTTTGTGCGCGCTCTTAGATGGTCAGTGGTTTGAGCTCTCATGTTTTTGAGAACACGATACTGAACTAGCTCTAAATACAGCACATATACAGTATCCTGCTGCTGGCTTGGGATGTGCAAAATATAAAACAATACGTTTCCTGTTTTCCAAAATGGTTTCATATTTTCCTGAATGCATTTCTCTGTCTCTTTGATACAATCATTTTATATATCCTTCACTGGTCTGCTTGTTTATATGAAAAGTCTCTTTATATGAAAAGAGAGAGAGGAAGGGACGTGGCCAAATAGACCGAAAGTATTGTGGAGTTATTTGGCAATGGTTTTCAACTGGCTTTGCCACTAAAACCCCTAGCATGTAGTATATGGTTCTGATACTGAATGAATTGTGATACTCCAAGGACATTCAAGTGTAAAGCTATGCCTGTATCAGTGCTATTTTTTGTTAATTATGTCCCATCACATTTTTAGATTTTGAATGGGCTTTCAGATTTATATTTTCAGTTTTTAATTGTACATCAAATGTAAAAGTTTAGTGATTTCATGGTTTTATTTTGAATTTATATGGCTTTATTTTTAATTCAGCTTTATTAATTTTACTACTTAGATACTTAAATTTTTGAGTTTAAAACTTTTTATGTTTTTTAAATTATTATTTTCTTCAAATATTAATCTTTTATTTCAACTTTATTTTAATTAGCAATGATTTTAAGTAGTTTTAGTTAACAACAACACTGTTCTGTACGGCGTTACCATGGTATTTCAATAGAGTTTAAAATTGTATGCTTATAATAATTTTTAATGGAAAGGAAAGTTTGAAGGAGAGAGAACCACAATGAATTTGCAAACCAGGCAGAAATGAATGGAGTATCAGGGGGATGATATTAAATATTCACAAGGGAGTAGAATGAATAAAGGAAGGTAATAAAGGACGTTTTGGGAGTGATAAAGCAAAGGTGCGAAGGGCACACAGTGGGTTGAGCAAGTAGACACAAAAGCACCCTGCTTCCCCCCCCTCGCTCAGGCCCAGAGGGCAGCCCAGGGTCAGACTCTCTCCCTGGGGCATCTTCTACTATAGCCCCAGGCTTCTGACAGGCCTGTGGGAGTTTTTGGAAGGTCCTGAGAGAGGCCAGACCCTTTACACCTCAGAGACCTCACTTCACCTGCGTTCCCTCTCTCTCTTCTCACCTCACTTCTATATTCTCTATATTCATATATATTAAAAATAATAATCATAGCTCTACAACCCCAATACGGTGAGGATGACATAAACGTTTAAAGAAAAGAAAAACCATTTGAGCTTTCATCTGTAAAAGTAAGGTCTGTTGGCTTGGATTTTGATAGGTTGGAGTAAGCCCATTGTTTATGCCACAGATGAATCCAAGTTCATGGACATGTAATGTTGTTGATTATTATTTCTCCCCCAAATGACTTACGTTCTTGTCTGTCTATGTGTGTACGTGCAGATGGGTGTGTGAGTGTTTGGTCAAAGGATTTTGATTACAATCAGATATGTGTGAGTAAGGGTCAGCAGATGGAAAAGCAATAGGACACAAGGCTAAGGGACCAGAATAGAGGATATGCTTTCTCCATCTTCAGGTGGTGAGGTTTGAGCTGACATATTGTTGATGTTCACAATTCTCATTGTGTGTGTTTGTTCCGGTCTGATGTGTTCTGGCTGTGTTTTAACAGAGTTGTGCAGATGGAAGTCCTCACAGCGGCCAGAGCCTAAATCACAAGAGACATGAGCTCTATAACCCAAACCACAATAATGATATAAAATCAGCATATTTCTCTTCCTTAAACTGTTACTGATTTTGCTCTGTCCATCTATCAGGTAGTCCATCCATCCATTACAGCTAGATGACTAACTTGCACATTGATGTTTTTTTTATTTTATTATTAATTTAATTAAAAACTGTCCCACATTTGTGGCACAGTTTCCTTTGCACGTATATGTTTTGTAAGTATCATTTGTTGCCAAGAAGATCCCTAGTAAAAATAAGTATACCAAAATGTATTTGCAATACATTAAATAGTGCTGAAGTACAAAGTATATCTGCTTGTGCTAAAATAGAACTATTGCAAGTATACTTCAGGTACACCTAAAATATCTCTCCTTTACAGACCAGATTTATTCAAAGATCATACAGTCTTTAATATTGACATTAAAACACATTAGGTTTAATACCGTGTATTTAGAACTCAAAACAAAGTTTAATTATAATTACATCAGTAAGTCTCGAGTGATATGTCAGTAAATATTTTAATACACTTCAATAATACTTAGAAATAAGTGTATTTTAAATATACAGTGGTATTCAGACCCCCTTAAATTTTTCACTCTTTGTTATATTGCAGCCATTTTTTTGCAGTTTTTCTTTTTTTAATAAATCTGCAAAAATGTCAAAAATTCTGTGTTTTTCTGTCAATATGTACATTAATGAGGGAAAAAATGAACTTAAATGATTTTAGCAAATGGCTGCAATATAACAAAGAGTGAAAAAATTATGGGGGTCTGAATACTTTCCGTACCCACTGTATTACTTATGATGACACATAAAGAAATTAATTAATGTTTACTAAATTAACAAAACCATACAAAAGTATGCGAAAAGTGATGAGAGAAAAGTATGTTATTAATAATACGTTAAAAGAAGTCAGACAAACAACTGTTGTGTAATCTTAAACTTTAATTAGAATTTGACATTGTTTTTATAGAAATGTCATCGTGTTCCAAAGAAGTGAAATCACCCAGAAATTACCTAGAAAGTGTCTAATTTCAGCACTGGTTTAATCAGAGAGACATTGAAATTTAGTATGGAAAAAATCTTCACTGAAAAAAGGATATGAACCCAAAAGGAAAACGCACATGTTATTCAACTAGCCGTGAAATGAATGGTTTCTTTCCTATCCTAAATAAAGCTGGGGAGCAGAGGTACAGGCCCAGGGTGAGATGAGATGTTCCTCAAACAACAAGAGAGACAGAATTATGAGGCTGTAAGATATTATGGGTTACAGTACTTAAGTTTTTATGAACTATGGGATTTCTGTAAGAATGTGGGTTCTACATTCTTTCAGATGTGATTGCTGAAGGGAGGACGTGTGTGTGTGTGTGTGTGTGTGTTTGTCGGCTTTGAGAAGGGAGTGCTGAGTGAGTGAGAGTGCTCGTTTGTCATCGAGATTTGTTTAATTACAACCTGTCCTTCTCTCCCTCATCCCTCCATTGTCAATAATCTTCTCCTTCTCCTTTTCTCGTGTAAATCCCTCCCTCTATGATGGAGGCTCTGTCTCTCCTTCAAGGGAGAACAGCATTTAGCTGACTGACACATTGAGACTGGCGAGTAGGAGTGTGTGAGATGTTTGAGCACATGCAGGGACTCCTGCAGGGGTTTGGTTAGGGAATAGTGCATATGTGAGTATGCATACTCACCCGGAACTTGACCATTAACAAAAACAGAAACACAATCGCAAAGTACACATGCACATAGACCTTTTCTGCATCTTCCACCCCACCTCTCTCTCTCCTACTGTGCGGTTGTGTAAACCCACACATCTGCCTGCCAAACGCTTCTGCAAAACCGTGCAAACGTTGCACATGATGTTTGTAATTACAGTACAAACCCAGTAACAGCACAAACACTAAGATTTAGATTAATCATCCATAAATGTCTCTCCCCTTTTTTTTTTTCTTTTTACCAAATGTAAAATCACCAAATCAGTAGATTAGAATGACTGCTGAAAGATCATGTGACGCTGAAGACTGGAGTAATAGCTGCTTTGTCATCACAGGAATAAATTAGGAATAAATTTATTTTTAATTCTAATATTATTTTGCAATATTGGGTTTTATTTCTTTAAAAAACAAAAAACAATTATTCATTTATTTTCAATCAGGAGAAAACCTGCCCAAACCTCACAAGAAAGACTGACAGAAACTGCAGTGAGTTCTGAGCTTCAGTCTCTAAGGGCGGAAGGGATGTCAAATCCCAACATCATGTCTGATTTCCTGTGATTTGTGCTAGTCTGACTGATGGAAACTCTCCATAGGATCCGTGTCTACTATTTCCTTACGGACCAGTCCTACTTCTTGCTCTTTTCTTTCCTCCTCCTTCCCTCTGTCTGTCTTTTCAGGCTAGAGACTGAATTATTCTGGCCTGTAATAAAGGATCAGTGTCTGTGGGGTGAGACAGCGCAAGACAGCGTGAAGGACGCTGCAGGGTCCTGTGAGAAATTACTGTGTGTGGTGCACTCATAAGAACCCAGATAATCTTGACTGGCAGTTCAATACTGTAAAGGCAGATTAATCCTCATCTGCTGTATGAATGCTGTATGTTTTTGAGACATGGAGACATGGTTTTGATCCTCAATAACTTTCCATTGTCCAATCTGTTTGCCTCTCTGAGTCTGTGTCTCTGAGGTGGTCTGTATGTGATGTTTTTAATGTAAAACTTATGAAACTCTGGATTGTATCTTTTTTGCTCTTTTGTTGTCTGTTTCTCTGCTTTCTGTCTGATGTCTCTATCAGTCACACTGCTAAGTGTGTGTGTTTACCAGCAGAGGTGTGGCCCTCTTCTGTTGAACAATACGAGTTTACGTGATCAGGAAATCTCCACTCTCCACCGACATCGTCAATTGACAATACAAGCTTGACCTTTGACTCCTGTACAGTCAGAGGAATAAAAGAGGAAGGAAGCGATGCACTGCCCAGTCACTTGTGACCTGTATTTCATATTACATTTGTACTAAAATATATTAATTTGACATACTGTCACAATCATTTATTGCTCTACAGAGAAGTGTCATGACCATTCAAACAGATTTTTCAGGCAACTGAATTTTAAAAGCAACATTGCATTATTACGATAGATTAAAAAGTATCTAAAACATTGTGGAAGAAATCATATATACAGTGTCGGATATAATATACATAATAATAAATGTATATGTCATACATGTGTTGCAATATTTTTAAATCAATAACAATAATTTCAGTTAAAAAGTTACTTTAAGGTAAAGTAACTTTATAAATTAGTTACTATTATTTTATTTTATTTTAATTAATAAAGTTCACTGACTATTAAGGTTACTTACCGTTTTGCCTGATTTATTTAAATACATTTTATGTTGTTATTATTAATAGGGGAAATATTTTTTTAAAACAAAATATGTTTAGAACATATTTTATTTCATTGTATTTTATTTCTTATCTTGCAATTTCTTGTAGTGCAAAGGGAACTGTGGAGGTTTCTTTCTGCCACAGAAAAAATAAATATAATCACTTTTTTATTTATTCTTTGTTATAAGGAACACATGTGTCTGGAAAACAAGAAAGTGTTCCTCCGTAAAGCATCTTGTTTCTTGCCTCTTGAAGGGAGCTGCTGAGTGTCAGGTTGATGCTGTTGTTTTGGAATCTAGATTGTCTTAAATTTAAAGGACCAATTACCTCACCTTCCCTCTGTTCACGTATTCTCTCTCTTTCTCAATCACTCACTCATGCCGCTGTGGGAATGAGGTGGTTATCGTGGTGGTGATTTGTGCTGATTATGGATGTGGAAACAGCGCATTCAGGAGATTACCTCCCTTTGCAACAGCAGAAAATTAGTTCCAGAACATACCTGTGTGTGCTGTGAGGCTGTTTGAATGTTCCCACAGCATTTTTCCTAGATTATCTTGTTTTTTGGACTGAGGAACCACACACATGGGCTAGAATGAGGGGGTGATGGTTTGTGTCAACCATCATAACCTAATTCAGCCCTTACCCATAAACATTAAAATACTAGCAGCATACACTGCCTTTTCTTTATAAATGTTTTTGTCTGGTTGTCTGCTAAAAATATCAAAAAGTCATTAAAACAACACCAAGAAAAAAAGACAAAAATAGAAATGTATTCATTGATATATAATTAATTTATTCTAGCGCAGATGTGTAAAATGATTTATCTAACCCAATTTCTCCATCTTTCTCTTTCTTAGCCGAAAATGAATACGGAGACAAAAAGCAGACGAAAAAGACTCCCATGAGCAAACATTTCTGAAAAGATTTTATATTTTCACCTCAACTTAAAAAGATTAAGTGAAGATAAATGAATCCAGATGAAGTAAAATCCTTACTGACAAAGAAAATCTTCTGTCTGCTGTAAATATCCTTGAAAGTATTTCAAAATCTGACTAGAAGATTAATGGAGCAATCAGACGATCTAGGAAGGTAAACATATAGACTATATAGATTATGATAGCAGCCTTCATAATCGTATGAGCTAAGCCAAGGTTTTTCTCTAGAGATTAACATGACCTTATCTGCTATCTCTGCCATTAAATCAGGTTTTGCTTGGACTCAAAGGAAGTCTTGAAGGAATGACTCGAGGTGAACGATGTCCTAAAGTTTGTGTCTTGTAGAGATGACAGATAGATTTGTCTTCACAAAGGAGTGAGCTATTTAAACAGATGAAAGACAGAGGGCCGAGGCTTCATGCGCACTGACCTGAATAAGGCTTTAATATCCACACAGCTGTGCGTATGAAGAATGAACTTCATGAGGAAAAGTCAAAGTACACAAACTTGAAGATGCAGTGTGTTAGATAAGTGTGTAAGATACGTGACGTGTGAGACTGTGTCAGTCTTCCTGTCTCCTTCACTCAGTATGAGTCTGGGAATTAGTGCATGAGGAAAAATATCAGCAAGTCTAAATGTCACTGGCTGCCAGGTGAACGCCAGTGATGCTCTGCCAACCTCCTGATGATAACTGGTCGCCTGCCAGAGGATTGCTGGAATGTTGCTGGATCATCGTCACGTAGCGTTTGTGATTGCTGGGCCATTGCCATGTATAAGATTGATTCGATCAATGGCTGCCGATGGAAATATTAGATTTTGACTGGGTCCACGCCAAAAGTCAAAGTGTGAGTGAATGTGGACTGGCCATATGTGTTGTACATAGCAGGATAAATTGCTTTTTATTAAAATATACAGTACAGGATGTTGCTCACAATGGTAAATTGTCAACTTTTTCACAGTGCAATGGATTAACTTCAGCCTTGGCAGCGTAGTGCATGTCATTTGAACCATCTACTTCCATATATCACACTTTGATAGCGCAGGTTTTGTTTTTCTCTCTTCCTCATTTCTCTTTTTCACTCGCTCTTTGTCCACAGGTATCACAATTCCCCTTGAGGAGGTTATGTGGTTTTAACCTTTGACCCCATGACCCTTGTTAGTGGGTGCTCGGTAAGTTGTGAAACGATTGGCTGTTTGTGGTTCTGTAGATTTCTGTGGTGATTGTTGTTCAGCAACAGAACCAATCCGAGTGTTTTGCTTGTAAAGCAGCAGATGTGTGTGTTAGGTGTATTTTGTGTGTGTGGATCAGTGGTTTGGCTCTGCTCATCTCTGGGGAGTCTGGACCCTTGACTGTGTCGAGAGTGTGTATATGTCCGTTCTTGCCTGCTATGAATGTGTGTGTGCAAATGAAAGTGTGTGGTTAATTTGTTCATACCGTTGAGATTTGTATATAGTCATATAGGCTTAGAAATGTTAATACTTTTAATAATGCTTAATTTTAAGAAGCCTGTATTTTTTGGATAGCAGCCATAGACTAATGCATGTGTGAATGCGTCTAATAGACGCAGTGTGTGTTTTTGCATCTGACTATAAAGTCCCTGCTGTGACTGGTTTGAGAGGGTAATTGGTGGTAATTGGTAGTAAATGTCCAGGAGGCACAAAGACCATTTCAACTGTGATCTATAAACAAAACTGCCAATACTTTTAACTATGTGTGTCCAACTTATAAATTGCTTCTTTGTGTTGGTGGATGACTGGTTTGTGTATATGGCATGATATCTATATGTGTGTGTTTGCCTATGGGACCTATTGCCTTAAAGTCACACCGAAGGATTAGGACCAGGCGCCATATGGAAATGGGAAATTAGCCCGAGGCTGCTTTTGTGTGTCCAGAAAGCTTTGTAGAAAGTGCACTGGTATTTCCATTGAGATGTTAAGGCAAAGCGCCCAGATTCTTGACAGGAAACAGACTTATAGGGGACCTGTGCGTGTAGGTTAGGGAGTGATTGTGTATATTTATTGGGACGAGAGAAGAATGGTGTTCTTATGTTATTTGAAATACGTTATATATGTTCCGTTACCAAACCTACTGAGCAGTTAATAGAGTTAGTTCACCCGAAAATAAACATTCTGTCATCATTTACTCACCTTCATGTCAGTCCAAACCAATAAAACTTACTTTGTTCTGTGGAGCACACACACACACACACACAAAAAAAAAAGTTTTTTTAAACAATAGAAGTCAGCAGAGGCCAATGCCACTTTGGACGCCACTGACTGTATTCGCTGAAACATTATATATAATATGTTCCACAGAAGAAAGTAAGTTAATATAGGTTTGAATGAAGTGATGAAAATGTATGTTATGTTCGTCATCATACTGTGACATGCTCAATGGAAAAATACATCCAAAAAGTTACCATTGTTTCATTTATAGAAAATAATTGATAGTATAGTTCAGTTTTTTTTCTATATTTTGTATAAGAGTATGAAACGCTCTCAAAGTGATGCAGGAATCCCACAATACAGTTGAAGAGAGATCATTTTAGCACCTCTGGTTCTATTGTCCCAAAGTCCTTGGGTTTTCTGAGTGGGTATTTGAATAAATGGCTGAAAAAAGATCTGTTATTAACACAAGCTCATAACATTTTCACAATATATTCTACAGCATAAAATACAAGAGTAATGCCACACTCGTTTACATGTCTTAAAAAAGCAATTGTTAACAAGTGGCGAAATAAGACTACAGAGTTTGTCATTAAACAAGGAAAACTCATCTATTCATTTGCTTTCGTAGCGTTGTTGTGTTTATAATGGTGTTCTTGTATTCTATTCTAACTCAAACTTTCCAACTAGCAGATTTTCAATAAACATGAATAGATTTGTCATAAATACTTCTGTGTAACATATAGCTTATTTACAGTCTTAACATTTTACTTCTAGTGATTACGTTTAGACTTCTAGAAGTCGTTTAGTGAAGATTATCGCAAAACTTATTTCATGCAGGCTGCAATTATTCAAAAATCTTTTTGGCTTTGCGTCCAAGTTCTAGTTTGAATTGTATTTCTCTCTTCAAGTCACACACATTTGACAAAAATCAAAGTGAATTAAATACACAAAATAAATGTCTGGGGTTCTTGTGAGTGGGTTTGGCAGCTGATACAGTAGGTGGGGCAGATCCAAAGTTTGGATCATTATCAAGGGTCTCGTGGAGTTTTAAGGGTTTATAGAGGTTCATTGGGGGCAAATGGGCTCCTTTACTGGAGGTTTGGGAATCAAACACTTATCTAAAATAAATCTCAATGTTTTAAATAGAGGGAAGCAGAGAGAAAGGTATTTGTATAAAATAAAAGCAGGATTAAGGTGAGGTCTGGTCTTCATTGGGTTCAGACAGAGTACCAGAGCCTTATAAAACCTTTTTAACACCCTCATTTCCTCACACGTAGATGGACGCACACAAACATACACAAACCTTCTCTTCATGATCTCCAAATGTTTATTCAGTGTGCTCAAATTAAAATAGCATGGCCCAGCTTTGTTCAATTTCTGTGCTGTATACATCCTTACACTGAGACATATATCACCATTTTATGTGGCATTCCCATGAACACACCCACAAACACACCCAAAAATCCTTGGGATGGATATCCGCAATGGCTTTTAGTAGGATTATAAATAAATGTGATTCATTCGTTATGTTACTGAACTTTGTGTGGGGGGAAATTAATTTAGTAAATGATTTGGACACACCCTAAACACATATGAAATGCACATACTGACTTACCACCCACCCACACACACATGATCTTGTGTTTTTATTTAGTGTGTTTTAATATCTTTACTTAAACCTAAAAAACTAATTATTATTTTATCATTTTCTCACTCGCATGTCATTTCAAACCTGCTTTCTTTTTTAAAACACAAAACAAGAATTTTAGAAGAATATTTTTAGCCAAACGATTGTTTGATGACCATTGATTTCCAGTTTTTAAAACACTTAACAATGACATATTTCATGTTTGGTTGACCTATTACTTGATTGAGTATGTCAGTCTGTTTGTTACACAGAGATATCATATGACTTCAGAAGACTCTGAATGTACTGCATGACTGGTATGGACCACTTATGGCGCTTTTGTAACTAAAACTTCAGTCACCATTTATTGTAACTGTGTGGTAAACAGTCTTCAAATTTTCTTCTTTTGTATTCTGTGGATAGAAGTCATATGGGTATAGAGGGTTGACATGAGGGAGCTATTCTGTTAAACAGCTACTAAACCTTTTCCACACAAACTTTAGCTGTGTTAACAGTTATAACCGCAGAATTGCTGATGCTGATATAGACTTCAGGGGCCCCCAAAAACAAAGCAACCAGATCAACCACAAAACAGCACTGAAATAAGGCCAGGGAAAGATGTGAGGAAATACAGAGAGGAAACAGGCTGGGGAGCAGGCTAAGCAAATCTTTTCATCCTTTCATTTACTCATTTCTGTTAAAACTGAAAAGCTGGCTCTGGATTCTGTTCTGTGCATGGTTATAGCAGAGGACAGGGATAAAAGAAAACAGAATGAAGGATGAAAAGATGGAAAAGGTTCAAAGTTTCAGCTCTCACAGGTTTAGAAGCATGAACACACACACACACACACACATGTGTGTGAATTTAGAATTTAATTGAAGCGGAAAGCTTCAGTAACATTATGCCTTTACTGTGACTTTTGACCAAGTTAATGTGTCAAATCTTTGAATGGTAGTTTGCACAGTCTTTAAATGAGTTTGTATTTATGAATACTTTAAATACCTTAAAACAGGGTTATTCAATAAGTTTCGTTTGACGGACGGATTATAAAAGTAAAATTTTGAAGGGGGCAAGGGAGTGGGTGGCCGTCCTGATCTCTTTTTGAGGGGTCTATAAAATTAGAAATTAACTAATATTTTCAACGCCACCATCTATAAAAGGTTGACATTAGTGCTGTCTGTGAAACAACAACAACAGAGAAATGATTTGCACATAGCAGTTCAATGTTACAGTACAATTGGAAGACATTTGACTTCTAGGAATCTGGATGTGAGAGACATTTTAGTCTTAAGAATAATCAGCATATTCAAATGTATTTTCAGCTGTGACTTGTGTGTGTGTGTTCATGCTCTACACAGCCTAGCTGTCGGTGAGTAATTTTTTGCACCACTGTAACCACTGTCATATTCAGCTGTTATCACATTAAAAACACATTTTAAAACCATGCATACATTCACGGGTTCAGCAGACTAAACACAAGGGCCATTGATATGCACAATCTTAAATATTTATGCTAAACCATTTTTCTCAGAAATATACATTCACACACCTGCAAACATACAGACCGACAGGCCACTTAACGCCACACAATTACCTCAAAAACACAAACACGCACACACACTGTTGTGACAGTTATGATATATGAGCACTGGGGTTTTGAGGGTAAACAAATAAATGCATTCAGAATGTGCAGGAGGTCAAAGGTCACAAGTCATGGTCAGTGACAATGTCATTATGATCATCTCTGTCAGGGTCATGACCCTAACATGCTTGACCAATTGCTGGAAAGCATTACGCCCACTTCAGACCGCAAACTGGAGCATGTTATCAGAACTTCATGAGTCATCACATTTATACAAATCCCTTATCAGAGCTTCGGGTTATCAAATTACCTTTTCTTATTCAGAGAAGATAAAAACTCAAACAGTCCCATAACCAGCCCAAATTCGCAAATACATTCCACATAGAGGCTTGAGTGTGAATATATCCCGAAATATAAGCCTGAGCGCACAATTTAGGGTGTAATTGTACTGTAGTTTCATGTTTGAATCTGTTCATTAATCTTCCTACTGGCCAGGGAAGGATAAAGTTGTTGTGTAACTGGCCATATGCCATAAACACACACTATTCTGGAGACTTCCTCTGATAATCTATCTGTCATCTATAAGTCCAAGTCCCACACTTAGAAACACATGCACACAAAGCCCATGAGCTCTGAGATGGCCAGTCATTTCCTATGAATACATGCACTGCTGTTACAATATCTCTCTCTTTGTTTAGCAAGCTGGCAGTGAATTGTTAGTGTAAATGTGTGTGCTTCCATGTGCATTCATGTTTTCGGTAAGAGAGAAATAGCTGGAAAAGAGGAAAGGGTGGGATGACAAATACTGGAATATTCTCAAAAGGAAAATAAGACTAATGAGAAAAAGAGCAAAGGAAGAGAGGAGAATGAGTGTTGTGTCAGAGGTCACAATACAATCAAGACTTTCTATAATTGAACTCTTTCCTCTTCATGGGTCAAGGGTCAAACCTCAGCAGGGATTTGTGGTTACCTCACATTTCATATGTCTAGCAGGTGGTTCCCACACATCCTTTGATGAAACAACTTGTTGCTTTTCTAATATTTTTTATTGCGGTTTTCTCTCTTTTTATGGTCTGAAAATCCACAGACTTTTAAGTAAAAGATGAGAAGATAATATAAGAACCGACATATCAAGTTCAGAATCATTTAGCATATTATTGATGTATACTATAGGGGTCGACCCATTACCAATGTTAATTTTATTTATAATAACACCTGTTAACTGTCTCTGGCCCACCGGTGGCCCTGTTTGCCATTACATGTTTAAAACAATAATATCCCGTACTTAACCTGATCTAACATCGATAAACTATTTTTGGAAAGCTCTAAGTGTGTACTTTTCATATCTGAATCACTGGTTTGCAGAAAATGTAGTGACAATAATTTATTAATTTGTAACAAGAGAAGGTAGCAAAACTAGTACAATAGAAGTTGTGGCATTAGTTATGAAAAGTAAACAAACACACTCATAATCAATTAAATTTCAGTTTTTTTTGTTCATAATCTAAAAAATCTATATATTTGTCCAAAATATTGAGAATGTAATTGAATATTACATATTATTTATAATTAAAATGTCATGGTTAATGTAGCCTTCATAGTAAATTGATACATAAATCGTACTTTTTTTTTTTTTTTTTTTTTTTTTCACTTTTTCAGGGAGGTTTCTTTATCAGCACTCTGCTTGATCAGTCTCAAATTTGGAACACAAATTCTTTAGATATATGGCTTTCATTTCATAGAATTTTTAGGTAATATATATATATATATATATATACCTTTGCAGGCCTACACTCAAAAATGGGCGTGGCAGTTAACAGGTTAAACCATTTTTATGATTATCGGTGTCATTTTCAATCGGATTTGCAAAGAAAATTATTTAAAAGCATTTAAAGTAAGTTTTTTGTCAGAGCCTTTGTTATTCTTAATTTTGCAACAAGACATATTACTTAAAAATATCAGTTTTATCGTTATCTGCATCAGCCAACACCTACACTACATACTAAAACGTGAAGATGAGGCTAAGAAAGAATTGGAGGAGCTTAACCCATTGAAACACACATCTTAAATTTGTTTTCTCAGCCCACCAACATACTGGCTGTCAGTCTAAATCATTGCCTGAATCCTTCTGTATATTTAGACGTGAGCTGCTGTGTTTGGACATGGAATGACTGAGTACTCTTTGCAGACTTTAACTACAAAATGTCCTAGACAATAAACTTAAAGTCTGTTAAAACAGGTTCTAGTACTCCAGACAGTTTGCACTTGGCAAACAGTCATACTATGTCTGAAATCTTTCCCTATGTAATACATAATACAATCTTTCTCTCTCTCCCTTCGCTGGTCATTTCTAATCACCCGTTGCTATGACAGGAACGGCTTTGGATGTGGTATGCTGACATCATCCACTAATGACGTCTGCTTTTTTCTCTCCGTTTGATTGTCCTGATCAAAAGATCCTGCAGCGTCTAAACGCTCCCAGAGTATCAGGACCTCTTTAGACCCCCCTGGCAGGAAAACGTGTTTTACAAAAGACACTTTTTGAAACCATGCACCTCCCCAATGCAACCCTTGAGTTAATTAAAATCAGCAAGCCGCAACAATAGCGCCAAGTGGCAGATCAAGGGAGATGGTATGTGTCCTTAGGTTATATATTCTGGAGTCAAAATAATCAGAGTAGTCTTCCAAAACATCCAAGAGCAAACATTTATGGGCAGACTGAGTGTAAAGATAAATGAATCTGTGGAACTGCAAGAAAATTTTATTTATTATGAATATGACCAGCAATCCTTCATTTAATGCATTTTTTTATCTTTTTGTTTATCTTTTTAAACAATTATTTTACTTCAACGTTTGTTTAAGGTATAGTGGGGCAGTGATTTCATATTTTTAGTAAATATGTTAATGTAATTAACATGTGTTAAGTAATAACATATTTAAGATATAATATCCATAAATGACCAGCATTTTCCTTTTAGACACCATTTAATACCAGCTTCAATGCAGGGTAACAGTATGAGTTCAGTAGGCTATATGACATTTGTTTTTATATTAATATATTATTATATATTTTATATATTATATTATAATATATTATTATAATATATTAATATATTATATTTTATATTTATTAACTTTTCTATGGCTTATATGGTGATTAATGGTTAGCCTACAATCCATCCAGACTTTTGTTATGCATGTAGGTAGCTTTAGACCGCTTTAAGCTCGTATGATTTATGAAACTATTTCCAGTGTAGGCTACATCATAATTCAAAGTTTTTTGTTCCTCTTTCTCAGGGGTGTTCCTCTACAGATTTAGTCATTTTGATTAACTTGTTTGGAAAACTGCCATGGATAGTGTATGAATAATTTAATAGCTTTTAGGGTCAAGCTATAAACGCTATTCCTGCCTATATCTAATAATTTGAGTTTTAATGGAAAGCGCTCGTGCCGCCTGCAGTTGCTATGGTTACGACGTTCGCGGGAGTCAGTTTGGCGCTTTAAGTTTTAGTTTACTAAAACGTTGTTTGGTAATGCTTTATATGTAAAAATATGTAAGTCTCTCACCCTTGATAGCACTAAGGAACGCGAGTGACAGGCGAGTACCGGGGGCCCGTTTCGCTTTCGAGGCGCAGGGAGGGCGGGGAGGGTGTTTTTTGGGAATGAAGAGAGAGCGAGGGAGCGACAGACAGACAGAGAGACACGCGCGCACTTGAGCTGGAGGAGCTGTGTGAGAAAATATCGCACAGGGGCAGAGGCGAGCGACTCGAGCTTAACCTGAGACCCGGGATCTCACCATTTGGGTCCAGCTGTGGATGTCCAACATCTTTTGCGTCTGGACTTAGTTCAAACTTTTATAAGGGGCGCAGCCCTGAGATAAGTGTTTATTCCCGTTAGAGCAAAGAAGGGTCCATTGAAAGTGGTCCATTCAACATGGAATTACCGGTTCTGGTTTTAGTGACAGTGGTCCTGTCGTTCGGATCCAGCACCAAACTGAACGTGCCGCGCCTTCGCCTGTCATACAAAGGTAAATTACTCAGTCACCTTTATCTGAATGAGCCTTACTTTATTCAATTGTTCTGCTCATCTTTTAAACGGAACGCAAAAGCAATCTAATGAGCAGTTGTAAATGATCTGGTTAAGCTTTATCCCGCTACTGTGAGTAGAGAGCACGGTCCAGTGCTTTCAGTAGCTAGATTAATGATTGTTTATTTGCACTGTTTGAATGTTGAGGTTAACGTTGCCATCCCTTAGTTCTTCGTGTGAATAGGTCTACAAAATTAATATAGGCTACAGGTGCGTGTGGTGGCAGTAGGCAATGTCACCTTTATTGGCAATCAGAAACAGAAAAATGTTCATTGCATAATTAATTTGCATTAACATTTACATGATGATATTTACTGTCACATATCTGTACTGTAAAATGTTTCAACATCAGTGTTTAAATCTTTTTTTTTCCACAATGCCTTTATTTTCTTAAATGCCTAACCTATATCAACCCAATTTTCTTTTTCGTCATTATATTTCGAAGTGGTTGAGGGAAAAAAAAGTGCCAATTTACTGTGGTCTGTCACTATGGCTTTACTAAGGCAGGCTTTTTTTGTACTTATGCACAGAATAATAGTTCTAGAAAACCGTTTCCTTTTGTCGCTTTTCGCATCTATATTGCTTTCCACACATCCTGCGTTCCACACGGAGTCTTTTTAAAGCTTTGCGCCCTCAGTCCCTCGGTGACCTTATCAGATTTAAATCTGAGCGCCCTGTTCAACACGTTTACAGTGCCGTTTCCGTCTTTGCTTCTCTGGAGATGTTGTGGCTGGTCTTTTTTTAAGCTGTGGGAAAAAGCTACGTCAGGACTCCGGGCTACTGTTTCAGCTGTTATCCTAAACTCCGAAATCTTCATGCCTCGAGCTCTCCTGGCGCGCGCTCAACTACCCGCGATCAGACTCTTCGCGGTGCGCGAGACAGTTATCGGACTCTGCTTATTACCAGATGTAGTATCACTTTTGTTACACACGCTGCTGCTTTGATATTATTAAAGGACTTGTTCATCTAAAAATTAATCTTCTGTCATCAACTCGCACTCATGTCGTTCCAAACCCGCATTATTTAATCTTACGTTAAGCTGCCGTCTCATTTACCATTGTTCAGCTAATTCTTGTAGGTAAGATGAAACATTCAGAATGACATTCAGTTTCATTTTGTGGAAAAATATTCAATAAAAGTAAATGGTGACTAAGTTTTACTTCATGAAGGTTGCAACAGTGTTTTCGGGTAAAGTTTTCTTAACTAAAATATGTATGTGTAACACCTAACATCTTTTTTTGCGTGTTCCTTGGAACAAAGAAAGTCATATGGGTTTGTAACAACACGAGGGTGAGCAAATGATAAAATCATTTTATTCTGATCCCTACTGGCTTCCTAGTATGTAAATAAATTGCTATGGAACTCAAAGGGGACCATTTGGTTATTTTTCAAAATATCTTTTATTTTCAACATGAGAGAGAAAATGTTACAACATTTTTATTTTTGGGTGATTAATCAATTTAAAAGAAACTTTGTGTAACCCTAATCTATCTGCAGGGTTCAAAGAACAATGCTTAAGGTGGCGACAGGAATGTAAAGCAGTAGTTTGTATTAATTGTTTATCTGTGCCTCTGATAAGCTCTTTTCATTAATGATTATAAACTGAGCTAATAGTTGGGTGTCCGGTTTCCCTCGAGCGCTCTGAGTGCGTGACTGGAGCGCATCTGTGCAGAGTTTAATGCGGTCATCTAATGCTCGCCCAGTCCCTGCGTGGAGCTCTGATTGCATGTAATCGGCCTGTTCTTCTCTGTGGACGCACTATTAACCTTGATAATGATCAGCCTAGAGACCCGTTCGCCAATACTACATATATTTAGATTTTCGAAACTGCCGGGTCTCTGAATGCACGTTGGTCATTCTGCCTACTGAAAAGGCTAAAACACACACTCATCAAGCTGTCAAAGCTGTATGGATTGGTCTGGAGGGAGCATGTTGTGTTTTGAGTGGGAAATGAGGGATGGCCTGTATGTGCCAGCAGCTGGGCAGTAAGTGTGTGCGTGGATCTTTGGGGGTCCTTTAGTGGGTCGGTTCTGACCTCTGCTCTGTGAAATGTGTGTGCTGATTTAGGAGGAGACACACGTTTTTCCTCACTCATGCACTTTCACACCCACATGCATTCATGTGCTGGCACACTTTTCTATTTTATGGTTGAACATGCACAGAGACGCAGAGGTGGGCGGATCTGTGTTTGTTTTAGTTTACATGAATGAATTAATGAGTTTATTTTTGTAGCGTTGCCCAGATGTTTATGCATGGATTGTGAGGCCTGGGTAAAGAATCTGTCACTAAAAGAATGTTTGATGATTCTTGTGTTTTGCTCACATTCTCTCACTCCCTAAATATTCCCAGCTCCCTGGAACAGTTTGTTTGAGAGAGCGGGCCACAGAGTTTCACGTCTGTAAGATGGATGTTGTGAAACTCTCCCATGAGATTGCAGTTCTAGATTAGAAATTACTCTAAATTTTAAAGATGATGTTAGAACTGGAACTGCCAGACTATAGCCACTGAATTAGACATGCTCTCTTACCAAAATCCCACCCTACAAACACACAGTTGTCCCATTGAGAATATTGTAATCAGAGTCGACACAGCAAGGCAGTGGCATGCAGCGAAATATCATTCTCACACCACAAACCAACATCTGCTTATAACAGCTGCTTATAAGCTGAATATGGCATTGAGCTTAAACTATCAGCTTCTGGGACGCTCTCAGCTTCCTGCATCCCATATATGGGCTGCTCTATGAATGTGCAAAAACATTGACTGGCAGAAAGTGCTTCAACGTTTTGTTTGGTTGGCAAAACAAAACATCTGCATGACTTTTTCCCCGTTTGCAGATATTTCAGGACCTAATTCAGTCAAATCTACCCAAAAGGGGCTTTTCGCAGTTATGCCTTAGTAAAAAATGTATTTTCAAATCTGAAGGACCTTTTTCCACTATTTTATTCCTTTTGTGCAAAATAATAGTTCTTTATGTATCTACAGTTGCCAAATATATGCTACTTTTAGAAGTGTAATCTAAATATATTTTTTGCTATTTCAGAAAAATAAAATGCTCACATCACCTTTGGAGGCATACTGATTAACATGCACAGACGTGAATGAGCTGTTTTGCATAGTGGTTCTACAATTTTCACAAAGTGTAATATATTTGAAACATTAAATACACATTGTTTTATAGTGAACTCTCAATGCTGAGGCCAATTGTATTCTCATTCATGTGATTTTTCATCTGACGTTTAAAGTGCATGTGAATGTATATAAACACATTCTGTGCTGTACAGAGAATATATGGTGTGTGACCTTTTCATTATTCATTCATTATTGAGGAAATGAATTTCAGGCTGAAGGTTTAGCTCAAACACAGTTCATACAGGTGACAGGAATACTTTGTTTGTACTGTGCAAAATGGTTGCAAGTGGAATTTTTATGAAAATATACTCCATCCTTGTGGCGTCAGTCAAGAGTTTGCAGTGTAGCGTAACAGAACAATGCAGCATTGTAGTGGTTTCCTACTGGGTTGAGGGGAGTTCGCAGTTTACCGCAATTAGGTCACAAGCCCTGGACGTGATCACACGCACTGATAACGACCGCAACAGCTGCTGGTCACTTAAACTATGATTTGATTTTTTTAACCCCTGAGCTGATGACTGTCCTGGGAGCCGTCACACGAACACATGCACACACTTAATTGCAGCTGTAATGGTCTCAAGCACACTGCACAAATACAGCTGCCCTCTATACACACACGCTAACATATGGAAACATGGCTGCTAAAAGGGATCAGGGTAATAAAGGAGAAAGAAGAGAGGTGTCAGAGAAAGCAAAGAATGAATGGAGGAATGGTATGGACAGAATGAATTTCACCCACTGCCATATAGATTATTGGTGTGAGAAAGAATCTTTTCTCTTTCTTTCTTGCTAAATGTGTAAACGAGTCTGTGTGTAGCCATAACAAGGCATTTTGTCTAGCTGCTGGAGTCTCATTGTTTGTGTGTGTACAGAGGGGAAGGCACTGACTCTCATGGCTGCTGTCCAGAGGGGTTTATCTAAACCATCACGTTCTTGCTTTGGGGAGAGAGGGGATCAGGAGAGGCCAGGGAGCAGGAGAAGACAGAGGGACTGAAAGAATGAGACTGACAAAAGAAACGTTGAGAAAAATAAACTACAAAAAGTGGGTTTGAGGGGGAGAGGGGCTTTTATGAGTTTACCAGTAAGTGCTGGTGTAGCCGGATTTGCCCTGAAGTAACGTGAGTGTGTGTGACATATGAAGACAGACAGGCAGAGGCCGAGTGAGAGAATTAGGGGAAACAGAAGAGATACTATGATACTATGGAGAATTACTTATATGAACATGTATATGCTACCAGTCAAATGTTTGGACTCATGTACTCTTTCTTAGTTATTACTGTTCTCCACATTTATGAATAATAGTGAAGTCATCAAAACTATAAAACAAATGGATGTTTGGGGAGGGATTAAATTTAAGCAAAAGTCACGATCCAGATCACGATGCAAACTTCATGAGGTGCATCTTGGGATACTGCAGAGATCTTATTTATGCTAGGTACTTTTAGACCCCCCCCCCACTCTCTTTATATATATATTTTAGTACATTATTATATTTTTATTTAAAAAAATAGATCATGTCTACATAATTAATAATGCTTCTATATAAAAATATATATATTCAGTCAGTTGTGTCTAAAGTTATTCATACACTACTGTTTAAACTTTTGGGGTCAGTAAGAATTTTTTAAGACTTTTTTCATCGAGGATGCATTAAATGAATCAACAAGTACAGACCTGTTGAAATGTTATAAAATATTTTTATTTCAAATAAATACGGTTCTTTTCAATGTGCTGTTTATCATGAATCCTACTTTCTTTCTATTCACAATGAACCTTAGAAAACTATGACAGTTTCTACAAAAATATTACTCTGGACAAATCCTTTCAACATTGATAAAGATACATTTTCATTGAGCACCATCAGCATATAAAAATGACTTCTATAGGATCAATTGACACTGAAGACTGGAGTAATTTATGTTGAAAATCCAGCTTTGCCTTGGCATTTATTTCAAAAAGTTATTTGAAATAGTATTATTATTATTATACTGTATTCCCAAATAAATGCAGCCTTGGTGAGTAGAAGAGATGTCTTTTAAAAATATTTATAAAATCAAGCCCCACATTTTTTGATCAGTAGTGTAACAGAATGGTGTTTTGTGTATGTTACTGAAGGTATTCAGTGAATTTTAGATCTCTTGGATTGTTTAAGTCTTAACCTGCTGTGAAATGTTGACGTAGTCTAATTAGATTTGTTATCTGAGAAGGGCTGTTTCTGGCAGTGCATGTGTGTGTGCAGTTCTTAACGTTGTGTATTCTTACTGCCTGGGGAAGACACCATGAGATCTTCCTGTCGATGTTCAACTCTGTGAACGTTCTCCCCTGCTGCTCGCTGCACCAGCCAGTAATCAATTAGTTCCACCACGCAACTGATGACAGAACCAGCCCGAGGCCCCCAAAAGATCAACCTGATACTGAAATCACACACACAAACACACACACACACATGCATAAAAAAGTACAAGTTATATATGAATGTATCTGTCTACACCAGAGTGGAGACTATGATTAACTTCCTATGTGGACATATTTTCTCCTGAGGGTCATGTATAGATAAATTACATATTCATACTTCCTTTCTCACTTTCTATCTCTTTATCTCTCTCTTTCTCTGTCTGTTAATCACATACAGACACACGTCACAAAAAATGAGAACAAACGCAATCCTAAAGGCAAACAGCCCAGTCGACTCTAACACAAGACCTCTCTCTTCCTCCATTTACAGTCACTTCATTACCACTAAGTGAAAAGCTAAAAGGTAGGCCAGATGCCAACAAGCATGTGCGTGATATTAATGGTTGTTTAGAAAGTTGGTGGGTTGCCACTGTGTAGAAAGCCTATTGATGTAAGAAAAAGATTTTAGAAGAAAGAGAGTAAGGGTATACATTTTCTGTGCTGTATCTGCAGCATAATGTCACTGCGGTTCAACACACCCCGTAAACTCTGGTTTTCATTTATTTAGCCTTTCTCATCTCTTCATCCTTCTCATTGATCTCGCACACAACAGATGTGATTATAAGCTTTTGTAAATAATTTAAAGATTATATTATTTATCTAAAAATGCACCAGATGAACAGAACTTTATCTTTATCGGGTGTTTCTGTGTGTTGTATAACCACTGAAGCCTGTAATACCTGAATAAAGCACCCATAAGCATTCCCATTCATCTTATTGAAAGATGATTTGTCAGCAGATGGTGGAGACATCTTACGACATCTTATAACTGGCCTGTGCTAACCAGCACTTGTTTGTAACTACGTAAATACGTTTGTAAGTACGTCATTTAGCTATTTTCCAAAGTGTTACACATCTACTGGCACACATACAGCCTCTTACTGTCACACTGGAGGATGACCATGAGATGTTGTATGAGTGTGTGTTATAGTGTGAGCTCTGTGTAATCTCAGGTTGTCATTTTGTCACGTTTAATGTCATTAAACCGGTGAATGCGAGGTGTTATTTTAGGAGAGCAGATTATTTACACAGCTTTGGCAAAGATTCCAGACTACCTGTGTAATTTACACTATACTCTGTAAAAGTATGTGTATGTAAGACACGTGTTCACCCAATCGGGTGGCATTTGTAGTGTATAAAATCTAGTGAGATTTCTTGCATGTCCTCTTCCCTGACTATATGAGCTAGCTTAGTGAATCAGTAGTTTGCAACAAGTAATTAGAGATACACATTATGAGTTTGCCAGTTGTATTTTCTATATAAAAAAGGCTGTGTTGCTCAATAGTAGCTTTTAGTTGTTTTTTATTAATTAATACTGAAATTTTCTTTCCCAGTGGTAAGCATATAAAAATATTGCGTAATAATATGTTACCCTGGACCCAAAAAATGTCTCTGTATATGTATATGTCTCTGTTTTATTTAATTGTCTTCATATGCGTGTGTTTTTGGAGGACACAGGGTTGATTCATGAGATTGAGATCATCTGCCACCATTGTGCTCTGGAGTAGAGCACTAAACCGCAGGTTACCTCAGGGGTTCATTGCAATTACAGTTCCTATACGTACCCGCTGGATGAAATGCATCCATTTAATGGTAAATAACAGTGATCTGTGACTGTATATGTGTGCTGTTTTGTCTTTGTCTGTTTGGAGTCTGTTTACTGGAAACCAAACTTTTAAAAGACTTTTATATCATTGTGAAACTTGCACGCAAGATCACTCTAATAAAGAAAGAAACAAAACTCGTTTTCTTTTGTTCAGCTTGTGAGTTTATTTGAGGTTTATATAATAAACCTCGCACAATGTCTACCCCCAGAACTGAATATTTTTTGACCTCGTTGCCAATGATTGTTAAAATCCAGAAGTCGTTTTTAAACTCCTTAAATGGCTGAAAAGGGGTTTTAATTGATTTATATAAAAATATTTAAATGTTGTTGTTGCATGTGTGTGCGTTTTTATAATTGTGGTTAAACATTTGGCTTCGCTGTTTGGCTTCTGTTTGTGCTCTTTTCATCGGCGCCCCATTAGCGGCTTTAGACGCGTGCCACCCTCTCAATGAGACCTCATTCCTCCTTCAGCTGCTCTTTCTCCACTCCTCTTTTCTGTCCAACTGCACATTATATGAGGGGAATGTGGAGGGAGTGTGCAGCTGAACTTCAGGATAGAAAGATAACAAGAGAATGTGTGTGTGTGTGTGTGTGTGTTCAGTACTTATCTGTATTTTAAAGTGGCCAAAGTATGACAAAAATGGGGGGAGGCATTCCCATCTGGAAAACTGATTTAAAAAATACAAATATGTTTTATTGAATTCTTCGAGGGGTTTGGTTAATCTGAGGTAATTATAGAAGGTTTTCTATAAACACAGTAGAATGGTTTGTCTTCATTTAGATTTGGTTTGTATTTCTTTGGTTTCGTCTTACAAATTTGGTTCTAAGAGGGTTATGTACATACTTTTTACACAGAAAATAATCTTATACAGGACTCTGAGCTCATTTTAAGGGCAAAGATCAAAGTCTAATTTCCATTAGGCTGTTCTTCCACTCTTTGCCGTTGTTAAATGCCATCATACCCTTATGATTCAATCATATTGGCAAAATTGTCATAACTGACAATGACAGGGGATGAGTAATACACACATTTTATTGGTCACTTGATTTATATATTTTTTTTATGTTGCACAGAATAGCAAAGGACAAATTAAAGATCAAATATGTTCTGACTGCCTTTTTTGGCAGTGCGACATTGTTGCTTTCATGCAGTGAAATGCTTTTACTGTGGACAAATTACTTAGCTGATGCATTTCAAATGACTCCGAATTGTATCAGCTAGTTATTACTCCATGTTTAAGATTCTGAGATGTTAACAGAAAGCGAAATCTTGCCAGGTTTAGTTAAAATACCTCTGTTGGAAAAAGAACTGATGTAAACTTGCAATCTGTAATATTTTGACTTGCAGCCCTGAACAAATAATCACGCCAATAAAGCACAATTAAAGTTAATTGACAACAAGAGAAACAGATAAAAAGCGGTTTAGTTCTCAGAGAACTCCCATCAGTCACATTCCACAAGCTTCTCCTGCTGTTCTGGATTTAGGAAGAGTATCCTCTTTTCTGCTTTTTCTCCATTTTCTCCTCATAAATCTGCTTTGACTAGTAGAGACAGATTTATTGTCATTTTTCAGTTGAAATGTGGTGTTCATTGTCGTGTCATTCATAATTCACATTACTGTCTCTCTCTCCCTTTTCCCACAGATCTGTTGGCCACAAACCGTACCTCCATTTTCAGTGGTTTCAATGGGGATCTGCACTTGTCGGCAGTGTTTTTGGATGAATATCATGACAGGCTTTTCCTGGGAGGGAAAGATGTTCTCTACTCGCTGAGACTGGATCATACACATGACGCTAAAGAGGTAACACATGCTATCATTGCGATAAGGTTGAGATAATAAGCTGCCCACGGAGAACACAGGTGTGAGAGCCCAGAAAAAGTGCCAGAGATGATGTAGGTGAAAGAGGGTCTGGTAGTGAGAGGTGTCATGTTATTCAGTCTGCTCTACTGGAGACTGTTATCTACAGACATAGATAAAATCAACAGACACTTAAATGTGCTGAAACATTTTACACATGATTAGTACGGGGCATGTAAAGGCCTGTTCAGTTATGATGCGTTCTTGTGTTTAAAACTAGATGAAGTGACACAAAAAAATACTCAAGTCTTGAGATACAATTTTTAAAGCTGAATTATGACTTGATGAAGTGTCTGTAATAGATATCCATTTAGCATTTAAAAAAATATATTTTAAAACAGTGCATCTGGACACTCATAACTCAAGAGTATGTTGAAAGACATTTCTATTGGCATCCCATCCCAAATCCACATTCACTCACTCATTTATACATTCATTTATTCAATTAGTTTATGTCTGTATGTGAATCACTGTGGAAATGTCTGTAAACCAATAACTTATGAGAGTATTGCTTGTGCTTTTAGAGCTCAGGTCTTCTGTCACAAACAGCAGGCCAAACTTGTTATTAAAACATTTACATTATTCTAAAAATAAACTAATTAAGTTTTGTTTGATGAGTCTATAATCCAATTTGATACTAATCTTACTGTGAGACACATATTAAAACTGACTTTCTTTGTGGTGTTTTTTGATCTCTTTTCTCATCCATTAAAATGTTTACTAAAAAATACACAAAAGGCAGCTGTCCACAAACACACATTAAGTTCATATAAACCGACCACACTTGTGACAAAGTCTTGTTTAGACCACACCTAGACATATAAACACATAAATGGTCTTGCTCGATTTTACAAGTGCCCTTTTTCATGTTATTGTCATGGTTTTGTGGTGCAGTTTATAAAATAAAGTTGTGAGTTATGAGAGGAGCCACAGTGTGTAAATAGGGACTGAACTAAATGGACTGTAAAAGCAGAAGTGCTTCGG
>JAUMHR010000055.1:8440591-8453966 GCA_032361145.1 Enteromius fasciolatus
GTTGTGAGTTATGAGAGGAGCCACAGTGTGTAAATAGGGACTGAACTAAATGGACTGTAAAAGCAGAAGTGCTTCGGTGCCACTTGTCTCCAGGGTTTGGCAGTTTTTTTCCCTGTGCAATTAACTTTTGTATATGTGTGTCTGAGCTTAATTAAAGCCTCTGTTCATGTGAATATGTTTTGACTCAAGTCACTGGAGCCTCTACAAGTGGGGTTGTTTTTGTATGTAGTCTCCAAAGAGCATATCATTGTGTGTGGCCTTGTTAAAGGTTATGAACAGGAAGAGGAAGTGCATTGGCATGGTGATAGACGCATGGGAGTGGCTGCCACACCAGAGGTTATGACCCTTGACATTTGACTCAAGGACAGATGACCCTTAAGTGTTATGTAAGATCACCGCACTACCACTGGCCACAGCGGTTTCAAAGATACAGCCTTTTATACTGAGAAATTAATTGCAAAATATAACTGTAACAAGGTGCAGAAATAGTTCTCCCCCTTTTTTAGCCAGCGAACAAAATGAGGATGTCTATATGTGTGAATTTACGTGTGCAAGATTGTTTTGCAGATGCTATCAGTAAAGCTTCCCAGCCGAAGGGGAAGGTTCCACAGAAATCAAGCAGTGATTCATGATGTTTTTCTTTAAATGGGAAAAATTACTCAGCCTTGATCAGACTTCCTTTTCCCTCTTGGGCATGTATTTGCTGCTAATCTCCATGACCTGCAGTCTTCATCTAAGCTGATCTCAGTTCAGTTTAAGAAATCATTCACTCATTTTTTCCCGGGCTGTCAGGTCAGAATTTCTCCCAAATTTAAAAGTGAAATGAGTGAGCTATAGGGCCCTTTCCTGCAAACAGTGGATTTATAGTATTTTATAGTGTTTTATCATCAATAAATGACCTTTTAGGGCACTACGACTATTTTTGGTCCAAGTGTCCTGAAGAATAAAGGTAATGGATAAATAAAGGAAAGAGGATATGCTTTCATTCAAAGGAAGGATGCTTGGTAATGTAGTTGATTACAGGTTCCGGATTTAGACAATGTCTTAATGTGTAAGAGCTTGAAATGGTAAATAAAAACAAGTGACTCACTAATGATTTCATCATATGAAGGCTGGAACCGATTCGACCAATGTAATGAAATCGGCATTATACAGGCAGTACAAGGATTTGTAAAAGTCATGTGATGCAAAGAAGTCCAGACAGTATCTATATTTTACACATGTGGCAGACGCTTTTTTTTATTTTATCAGCAAAGTGGGCATAATTTCCCTGGGAATTGAACCTGTGACCTGAGCTACAGGAACACTATTTAACATAAAATTATCTTTTCATATATAATTTGAATGTGTGACTGAGCCTATATCACACAAACTGAAAATTATAGTTGAGCTATAATCATTTTTTTTTGCCGAAGAGGGCCGTATAACTTATGAAATTTAGCTTGTTTGCAGATCTGTATAAACAAATCCAAAAGTCTTTGTGAGGTCTGAAAGTGACAGCGGTTGTGTGAAATTGATGCGCCAGGATGTGCAATCACTGTATATATATTTGGATAGAAGACTTAGCAGATGGGTTTATGTTTATTTCTCAATCGTTCATGACTTCAGGGTAGGTTTTTGTGACTTTAACACTCTTAGAGTTATTGTTTTCATAAATCTGTTTTTATTGTTGACATTCATGGGGACCCCCCCCCAAAAGCATATTTGTCGCACACCCACCCTTAGAGACACACACTCTTTTTACCTCACATAATGAGTTGAGTCAATTTGTAGGCCATTTGTTGCTTGATTTCCCTGAAGAGCGTGAACTCTGGCACCGTGGCGCTTTCGAAACATTGCACTCTTTAATTGAGTGCACAGACACCGCAACATTAGTTCAACCAATGGGGTGAGACTATCTGTTTGTCTGACCAGTGGCAGACACAGGCATGTTCAGGAGACAGCTATTGTTTACAGAAATTACTCACTTTAGCTTTATATTTGGCATGAAACTGTAATTGCAATAATATTTTGTGATGAATATCCAAGTTAAATGGCTTTTTTAACAAGGGAAAAAAATGTAGGCCAACACTTGATTTGTCCATTGGGAAAGATCATTGGAAATTTGTCAATTTTGAGTTCATGTTAATCTGATTCTGTTATGTTTGGACCTTGCATATTTTTTTTAGTCTTAACAAGTTAATGAGCCTGGGTGTGAGTTGGACAGAGACGTGCTTAGTGTGCGTTTAATTTATGAGATGATTCATTTCGTCTGCTTTTCCTCTTTATCTCCAGATCCACTGGCCTTCACTGCCTGGGAATCGTGAGGACTGCATTCTCAAAGGGAAAGATCCCGAGGTGAGTGAAAAACTTGCTCTGGTTCTGAATTCACTAAAAACATCAACCAGCTCAAAAGCCGGGTCGGCATGTCACAGCTTCCCAAGGTTTTTTTTGTGTGTGTATGTGTGTGTGTGGGGGGGAGTCGGCATACTTCATAAGTCAGGTTCTTTCATGATATCCCAAATCCAGCCGATGACAGCAAAAATCATCAAATGTAGTTTACTTTGGATTGTTTGATTAGTGTGATCCTCTACCTTAATTCATGTGGTTCAATCTTGATTTTCAAATGAAAACATCTGTCCATCTTCAGCTATACTCAGAGTGTGCTGCAGTTGGCGTGATGACTCGAGAAGAAGCCAAACGCCCATAAATGAGATTTGATCCACTCACTTATTGTTGTCTTGCTTCCAACCCAGTTTGTGTGTGACTCATGAGTCTCTTAAACCTAACGATCGTAAAAGGCCTCCTCACTACACAGAACACAGTTATTCTTTCATTTTTCGAAATCTCTAAAACCCCTTTGCTTTCTTTTCTTTTATTTCTTGTTGTCTTTCTTCTTGTTCGGCCTCTCTCTTTTTTCTTTAGTACCATGAATATGTTAATTTTGTTCCGAGTTAAATCTTTCCTGTCCTCTGTCCCTAATAATCTTTCACACACACACACTTGTATAGAGATAAACTCTGCATCTGTTAGTGTTTAGCATGTTTCGCTCGTAAAGTGGAAATGTGAGGTGTTGTCATGGTTACACACTCTGGTGACCGTATTGTTTGATGTGACAGGTGAGTGCGATTTCACAGCGGCGTTTTAATGACTCTGTTCAGTGTGTGAGTATGTGTTAGGGAATTGAATAGGATATTTGTTTTTCATTTCAACTTTAGTTGGTGTAACACCACACAGAAGAGATTTAGGTTACACTTTATTTTAAGGTGCCTTAATTACAGTGTTATTATACTTTTAAGTACTGAGTAACATTAAGTAACTACATGTGCTTATGTTTTTTATTATAATGGTAAGTAACGTGTGTAACAAGGACACCTTTAAACAAAGTTTTATGTGCCACATAACACAGTTCACACAACAGTGGCACTTGAGATGAGGATATTTTAGGGTTACATTTGATTTATTAGTTCACTTTAAACATGCTGCTAACTCTTAAGTAACTTTGTACATTGCTTCTTGGATCTCTCACTCTTGCAGTCCTGCTGGTTAACATCTGGTCGCAGTTTGAACATCTGCCTACATTTTTTTTGACCCTTGACCTTTCGTTCATTCATGCTCCACTGATTTTGACTCTACACAGTCAGTGAAGCTGCATACAGGTGGCCACAGTTAGAGTGAGTACATGTTGATAGTGTGTGTGTGAGTCGTCTTGCTCTTTCTGAACCCTTCAGTAATTGGACCGTAAGAGCTTCTTTCCCATGTTGGAAGCTCTGATTGGTCTTCAGTGAATTTTAAGTAGGGATCATTTTCTTGCTATTTTTTCTCTGATCCACTAAAACGTTGATAATTCTTGTAACTCTCCATTCAATCCCTCCAGGGAAATATCGGCCATACTCAACATACCAAAATTCCTCATGCGTAGAATCTGCGCTTGATGAGTTTAACCTGGTTGTCCAGTGTAAAATACATGTGTTTGTGCGTTTGTCTAAGTAATTGTGCTGTAATGATCAAGATTGTATCCTCATTTGCCATCCTCACACTCTTTCTGTGTGTGTTTGGTTCAGATGGAGTGTGCAAACTTTGTGCGGCTGCTGCAGCCATTTAACCGCACTCATCTACTGGCCTGTGGAACTGGAGCTTTCCAGCCCGTGTGTGCTTATGTGAACGTCGGACACCGCGGAGAGGTAACACACACACAAACACTCCCTCCCACTGCTTCACACCTCGTGCGTTTGTGTATGCATATCAGGAGGATCTAATTGACTTATGTATATCAGAGACCTAATTATTTAAGGTCAAAAGTCCAAGATTATGGAAATACAAAGCGAAAACACACCGATACACACATTTACTCAAAGGATAGAAAAATAATGTTTGTGGATTGTGAATAGACCTGCTTTTTACTTTCTTTGAGGTGTGTTAACTGCACTTGGCGCCAGAGATGTCTGACAACCAGCCAGACAATGATACATAGTGTAATTGAACTGGCACCAGAGGTTTAAGTTTCTTTGAGATTAAAGGTTCTTTGGGCATCACCGGACACACCCATACAGTGTCTAACATCAATGACAGTACAAACCACTGCACTGCTATTATTACATTTGAGATCTCTGATATAGCACAGCCTAGAAATTAAGTTAAGACGATATTATTTAAAAGGATAGTTCACCTAGAATGTTGTTCCAAACTTTTTTTCTTCTGTTGAATATAAACATTCTTCAAAATATTTTTATTTTGATTCAATCAATTTTGTACAAGGCACAAAAATATAAATTTAGGAGAACTGAACAAAATCTTTGATGATAAATATGACCAATAACAGTAGTTAACTAAAGGAATCAGTTAATCCTTTTTTTAATTGATTAAACCAGAACAAACTATTTAAAGTTTTTAAAAATGTTTTGAATGTTTGTTACAGTCTAACAAAGAGAAAAGGGATTGTGTATGAGAGCACAGTCATTGCTTCAGCTCTTCTGGCTGTAAAGCTAGGTGTATAATAGATTATGACAAGAAAAACAATGATGTAGTGTTGTGTAATGCTACTTAAGCACCAAATCAGCAGATTAAGATGATGATGGCAAGTAATGACTGATGAAAATATAGCTTTGCCGTCACAGGAATTAATTACGTATTATAATTATTACAATAAAAACTGTAGTATTAATAAATACAGTTGGTTATCATCTTTCAAAAACATCTTACAGACAAATAATCTTTGAACAGTAGTGTACATCAGAAAGTGATAGCATTCACCTTTTTTTCCCTGTGGTCTCTAAGATCGCAAACTTGTGACTTTTTTAAGTCATTCGTTTTGTTTATAATCAGTTCTCATAAGGTGAGGAAAAGTCAGGAAGTATTAATCTGAACTACAATAATAAATGTATCTTTGGAAATATCAAGTGAGCCTTGGGGTCTCTAATACCACAAACTGAACATGATTAACAACATATCACGGTATTGTAAAAATAAAGAATACATTTTTTTCACAAGCAAGAGAAATTTCGACATTTGTGAGCTCAAGTTTATTGTTGAGTTGTGAAATTGATGTGAATTTTCTGACTTCTTTTTGGCAGCATGTGTTCAGTTTGGATCGGTCCACGGTACAGAACGGGAGGGGGAAATGCCCCCATGACCCCAAACTACCCTTCGCAAGCACCTTTACAGGTACATTTCAGTGTGTTAAATTTCAGAGTCATCGTTCGTGCCACGGCATGCTTGTGTTGTGTGTTCATAAGTACGTCAGAGCGCGTTTGAGTGTGTGTGTGTGTATGTGTTTTGGCTCTCCTGTGTGTTGGGTGGAGGTTTCTTCTTGTCAGTTGTCACTGAGATTATGGCCCATTGTAGATTGACTGCACTTATGGGAGAAATTTGAGGTGTTCTTCAGTCCAGGTTTAGTGTTGTGGGTGTGTTACAGTCTTCTGGGGCACAGAAACATCCCCCAGTGTGTGTGTGTGTTTTTACCACACTACACAATCTTGGCTCTCCTCACATGACATTTTGGCAGATGCAATACATTTGGGGCAGATTTTTAAGATTGCATGTTAGTGACCTTGGAGATACTTTCACACACTGACATACTGTACACATGAGTTCCTGTCAGGCAACTGATGGGCAACAGTGTGTCGAATTTTATTTATTTTTTTACTTTAAAAAAAATGGGGTTGAAATATGAATAAAATAACTAATATAAATAATATATAAGGTCTCACCAGATTTATACAGTAGATGTGTGTATGGGTGGGTTTTCAAGCTGATAACAAAAAATTACAATGGGGATTCTTGTAGAAAATTCTTTGCTTTCCTGCTTCTCGTGTAAGATATTGAGTTCTCTGCACTGACCTTCAATGCTCTCTTTCTCTCTCTCTCTTTCTCAGGTGGAGAGCTGTACACCGGTCTGACTGCAGATTTTTTGGGGAGAGACTCTGTGATTTTGAGAGGTTTAGGGACTCGCTCACCTATGAGAACAGAGACAGACCAGAAAATCCTACATGGTACAAAATTACTTATTTTTATTAACTATTTTTTATTAACATAAAACTAAGACTAAAATGATGGTAATTCAAAATAATAATAATAATAAAATACACAGTAATTGTTGCAGTTGTTATTTACTGTTATTTATGAATAATAATAGTTTAATAAATATAATCTTTTATATTTTGTAATGTGTATCTGTATTTTAAATCCTGGGACATGCATGCTCATTATTGATGGAACCCCCAATTAGTAATGATTTCTCATAATTATTAATGAAACAGATTTGATTTTGCATACTTCAAACTTACAATAGTGTGTCTATGTGTGTGTTTGTGCATGTACAGAGCCCAGGTTTATTGCGGCCCACCTGATTCCTGACAGTGCTGACAGAGATGATAATAAAATTTATTTCTTCTTCACTGAGAGAGCAACAGAGAGCGCAGAGCGAGACGACGAAGGAGCCATACACACACGCATTGGACGAGTGTGTGCGGTAAGACAAACCACATACATACATTCAGACACAAGCAGGCCAGTATACTGGATTGCTCCTGCCTATTTTCAGCCACATGTGCACAGCTGCTGGATGGTTTGCATGCCTCTGAATCACACACACTCACCTCTTACCCCAGTACACATACACACTAACACACAAGGCTCTGTAGAGTAATGGGAGCAGTACAAATCTCCCTCTGTCATTCAAAGGTCAGTGTTCAAAGAGCCAGGGTCAATCTCACATTACTGTCACTTTGACTGCTATTCATTGTTCACTTTAGCACATTCCCAAATCTCTCACACACACACACACACACTCTTACACTGCAGAGAGGGTGATTATCTCCACATTTACCGATTACACAGATTTAGTCCTTTATGTCCCCCATGTGTCTTTGACACGGTAAACCCAGCTGCATTGCTTTTTGGGAATCCGTAACAGTATATCCCTCACAGTGTCATAATCTCCATAACTGAAGCATCTCTGAGATATTTTGATATTTAACTGTTCTTGTTCCCACGGGAAAAGTTACAACTGAATGTTTATGTATAAACAGGGTTCAGATTACAGAGGTTTGGGGGGGTGTGACCCCATTAATTAAACCACTTCAGATGAAAAAGTCGAATGAGAACTGTCACAAACTCTGTTGCACTAGGGATTGTGTGAAATATTTGCTGAAAAGCATGCATGGATGTACTGTGGCGCTTTTGGTACGCGAGTTTAAATGTGCTATGATTTGGAATGCACTAATTCTGATCATGCCTATTACTTAGGATGGATAGTATACAAATTGAGACGAAGGGATAGTTTGTTTTACCCAGGGTTCATTGTGTGTGGTCTGGGGGTAAATGATACTGGGATTTGACGTTTTGCCGATCTGTTGTCCAGAAGTGAATTCAACGCCTCATGATTTATTGTTTATGTGGTTTCAGAATGATGTGGGTGGGCAGAGGGTTCTTGTGAATAAGTGGAGCACATTTATTAAAGCCCGACTGGTGTGTTCTGTTCCTGGACCTCACGGCATCCAAACACACTTTCACCAGCTGGGTGAGACAATAAACACACGCACGCCCTCGGCTTCTTTTTATATACAATGTTATATAAACTTGAGATCATTTTGATCTCTTATGACCCTTGTGTGATCTTTGACTGTATGTGTTTGTCTTGCAGAGGATGTGTTTCTGTTAAGGACCAAAGACGAAACCAATCCAGAGATCTATGCAATATTCAGCACCATCAGGTCTGTCTCAAATCCAGGCTGAAATGTTTATCTGTGCACTTCCTCTGTAAAGCACTGTGTTGTGTTGTGCTTAATTCATACTGATTGCACTCCATTTCATTCAGTTCAAGTCTTCGTGTATACACTTGTTCTTTTGTTTTTAATAATTTTAGAGAACAAACTTACCCAAAAATTTACATTTACTGAAAATGTATTCACCCTCAGACCATTAAGATATAGATCCTTTTTTTGTCTCATATTTTTGTGAAGCTTTTCAACTCTTATTCTCACGGTACCCATTCACTGCAGATGATCCATTGGTAGGAAACTGATGCAATGCTAAATTTCTCCAAATATTTTTATATGAAACAACGAACTATTCTGCCTCTTAAATGGCTTATAGTCTATAGATGAGTACATTTTCAACAAATTTACATTTTTGGGTGAACTGTTTCTTTAAGAGCATAAATGTGAGTTTAACAGAATATTTTCCTTCTCTAGCAATGTGTTTCAGGGCTACGCAGTCTGTGTGTACAGCATGGCTGATATCCGTGAGGCATTTAATGGGCCGTTTGCTCATAAAGAAGGGCCGGACTATCAGTGGGGACCTTACGAAGGACGTGTCCCTTACCCACGACCAGGAGTGTGCCCTAGTAAAATAACAGCCCAGCCTGGTCGTGCCTTCCGTAGCACACTGGAGTTTCCAGATGCTGTTCTGCAATTTGCACGAACACACCCACTAATGTGGCGCCCCATTTACCCATCACAGCGGCAACCACTGCTGCTCCGCACCGGCGCCCCGTACAGGCTCACACACATCACTGTAGACCGCGCACAAGCCGAAGACGGATACTATGATGTCATGTTCATCGGCACTGGTAAGTGTCATCACTTTAGTTAATGCCCGAGTGTGTTTATAACCCTGAATGAATAACTGTGGCCTTTGACCTCTTCAGATATTGGGACTGTGCTAAAGGTTATCGTACTTGGAAATGGCAACACTCTTGCCAATGAGGAGATCACATTGGAGGAAATGCAGGTGTTTAAGGTCTGTGAGTCTTCAAATGTGTATACTATAGGTGTTATGAGATGTGAAGTTCTGTCTTTTTGTGAGAATATCTCATTTGGCAAAACTACATTTTTACAGCCTTCATTCTTTTACAAGGAATTGATGAATTATGAAAATCATAATTACTTTTTTTTGTATTGTTTTATAAATGATAGTTTATTTGCAGTAGAATTCATTTGCAACATTACAAAAGACTGTCACAATTTAATGCAGTATACATTTCTTTCTTTAAAAAAATCATACTTACCCCAAAATTTTGAACTGCAGTTTATGTGTGTGTGTGCATGCCTTTAGTTCTGTTTCTCATGATTCAGTATTTGTCTCTGCAGGTACCCACTCCCATAACCTCCATGGACATATCTGTGAAAAGGGTAAGTTCATGCATCATGCACTCCTGCTATATTGTTCCAGCAATTTGACATAAGCATAGTAACATAAGCAGCACCATAAATTCATTTTCCACAAAATTCCCAAAGAGGCTTTTACTGTAAGTACAGAAAAGGGACTCCACTTTTTGTGTATTTTGGCCCCAAGGCAATAAAACACTCAAGGCAAACAACCAGTTGCTTTGTTATTTATCAAGAAGCAGGTGCCTTACAGCCGAACCAACTGACAGTACACTTACTTCATAGACAACCCAGGAGTTAAACCATCAGTTCTCCCAAAAAATAAAAAAGTCAATTTAATTGCCATAAAAACATACCAAACGTATGCTTTTGATTGGAATTGTAAAAATAATTAATGCTTAGACATGTTTAACATAGTGTGTCAATACTCACTGCATCAAATTTGAGGTCAAACAGTGTTGTTAGTTTTTCTTAAATGTATTATTTATTATTTTATAGTGCTTTTGAAGCCTTTTTGGAACTTGACAACATCAGTCCTCATTCGTTTTTTATGGAAAAGGGCAGCCAGGACATTCTCCTAAACATCTCCCATTGTTATATACATGTTTGGAATAATATGTTAGACTAAATAATGACTGAATTTAGTTTTTTAGGTGAGCTATCCCGGTTTTGCATTGGAAAAATGATATCAAATTTTTTTTTTCTCTTATCTTCCAGCAAACTCTGTTCGTGGGTTCGCAGACAGGTGTTGTCCAGGTGCCTCTGCACCGCTGCAGTATGTACGGTAAAGCTTGTGCCGAGTGCTGCCTGGCTCGAGATCCGTACTGCGCCTGGGACGGACACACCTGCACACGCTACCTGCCGAACACAAAACGGCGTTACCGAAGACAGGACATCAAGCATGCAAACCCAGCACTGCAGTGCAAGGACCAAAACCTCAGCGGTAAGAAAGAAGAAAATAAATGACTTGAGTGCAGCCGTGAATGTCAATACACCAGCGGCCTCCTCTGAGAACGTCAATTGCATTTACATGTCAAAGAGCTCAGTGATGTGAAAGTGCAGGAGAAGAGCAAGTCCTTCAGAGATTTGAAGTTAAATTGTTTAATCATTTGTGTTAGAAACTTCAGAACACCTTTGAGCTCATCTAACAGGAAGATTAATAGGGTTTGAAGGGTAATCTCACTCCGCTGGGACAAACTCTGTTCGGTGTTAAAGACAGGAACTGATAGAGTGAGAGGTGAACAGACAGATCACTCTCTATCTCTCATCACAGAGGAGAGAGAGAATGAGAGGAAAAGACAGAAGAGGTGTGAGTGAAGAGCGCTTGAGTGTTTGCATGCCGAAGGTGAGGATGTTGGTGACGAAAAGGGGTTATATATGCATGTGCACACTTATACAAACACACATGCAGTGGAAAATCCCGGACTGACCTTGCACTGAACCGTGTTGTGTGTAAAGTGTATTAACAGTCATGCATTCCTATCTGTAGTGGAAGATCTGGATCTGACCGAAGAGAGGGTCGTTTACGGCACTGAGAACAACAGCACCTTCCTGGAGTGCATCCCTCGATCGCCACAGGCCACTGTCACATGGAATATTCAACGAGATGACTACTTAGAGGAGGTAGGATACAGTACATATGGATGTTGGTTCATACTGTCTTTGAGAGGACCAGAAAGTATTCAGACACTTAGGTCTGGTTTCACAGCTTAGACTTGGCCAGTATTAGGCCATAGTTCAATTAGAATATTTGATATTTGATTATATTAGAAAAATACATTACTGAGGGTATCTTGAGACAAAAAAAGGTATATATATATATATATATATATAGTTAATTTCTGATTTCCTCTTTGTTTAGGTGTTGCTAGATGAACGTGTGATTAAGACAGATGACGGTTTGTTGTTCCGCCGTGTGCTCCGTCAGGACGAAGGCATCTATGTTTGTCGATCACGGGAACACGGATTCACACAAACCCTCTCACGCTTCTGGCTGGATGTCTTACACGCCGACACCCTTTCAGACCTCCTGTCACGTGACAGCAAATACAAAGTATGGTCACCATGCGCCTCCAACGCAGCCTCTGTCAATCGTGGCCCGGCCAGGGCGTGGTTCAAGGACATCTTGCAGCTGATTGGTCCTTCAAACCTGCCTCAGGTGGAGCAGTACTGCGAACGTGTTTGGTGCAATGAGAAGCTGAGACGCAAACACAAAAGCATGATGGACAAATATCGGCAAGCTCAGGACTCTGCGCGGAGAGCACGAGTCCAGAAGAGCACGGGAGAATCCCGAATCCGCTCTCCACGGGACCTCCATGCACAAGAGTGAAACCCAGACCCACGTGAAGCAAAAAAGACTTCCAATGGAAAGTGGGTGTGATTTTTAGAAGCTCTCATACATACACACACATAAACATTTGTGTTTTTGTTTGTGGTGCTGTAAAACATTGTAGATTTTGTGTCTAACAGTCCAAGTTCTCTCTGTGTTAATTAGGACATTCTTGAGCGTCCTCTCCAAAAGTTCCTGTGACCATGGCAGCCGGCCCTCATCTCCTCACAGTAGACCATGGCTAATGTTATATGTCTCACTTAAAAACTCAGCAGCTGCAAAACCTTTTTACTGGAACAAATGAGGGTAGACAGGATGAAACTAGTAGACTGGAGCGCTGCCCCTGCTATAACAGGTGCCAAAAAACATACATTCATTTAAGATACGTCTGGCTGCGATACAACTGGGCATAATGCTCAGAGACTTTTCCTCAACTGAGAACTATGGCAGCGTTCAACAAAACTCAGCCTGCCAGTACTTTAAGTTGTCAAGAAATAAAAGTTTGGACTAATTAGACTATTTTCTATTAAGTGAATCATAACTTGACGACCGTTGAGACTTCAACAGAACTGACATTGTTCTTAATCAGCTTGAAACCAAGCTTCACTTTGTGTAGCGATGTAATGTTTCAAAACACTTTATAGTAAGGTCTGATTTGTTAGTTAGTGCATTATCTAACATGTGACAACAATGCATTTTACAGCATTTATCAATCTTGGTGTGTGCAATTTTTTTCAAATTATATACTTTTTTTTTTTTTCTTTCTTTCGTTTTTTTAAATAATTGAATAAATGACCATTAATTTATTATGACTGTTAATTATATTATTAGTGTATTTCAAAATGAACACAAAACTAAACTTATAAATGCTGTAAAAATTGTTTGGTTAACACTTTAGTTCTCGGGTATTAACTAGCTGTTTATTAGAATATGCCTATTATTAACATATTGACATTAACACAACTACCTTACTGACTATTAATAAGCAGCAAATTAGGAGTTTATTGAGGAACAAGTTATAGTTTTTGTTAATAGTGAGATTTGGACCTTAACATAAAGTGTGACCATTGTTCGTTATTATGTGGCTGTTTGGAATATGCGACTCTGATTGGTCAATCACAACATTCTGTTGTTCATTGCAACGCTGCAACTAAAATTAGCTCTATGTCACATCACAGATTTCTCTTTTCACTTGCTTTTGCGCTTCTATTTTCAACTGTAGTTAAAATTACCTCCGAAAACGTATTACTGCAAAATACTTACCGTGTCGTGCCCATATTTATTTCTTTGGTGAATAATCGTGTATTTTTGCCTCGACGACTGCCTGACTGTACATCACTCACAAACCTTATTCTAAAGTATTTCCGGGTTTTAATCAGATAACAATCTTTAATAGATGTAAAACTAGACAGCTGAGGTTTTACTATTCGTTCTAACAAATGCTGTTCAGCAGCTGCTG
>JAUMHR010000055.1:8477083-8488453 GCA_032361145.1 Enteromius fasciolatus
GTCCTCATAAAACACCTACATATTGTAATACCTATGTCATTATACAAATTTGTGTCCTCATAAACCACATAAACCCGTCCACACACACACACACAGTTATTTGCCATTTGCAACTTATCATAAATTAATGTTTATTTAAATCTCATTAAATACCATAAGTAATTCTAGATTCTAGCACACAGAACTTTTTGTTTATATTTTTAGGAAAAAACTAAACAAAAAAAAATTAATTAAAAAATGGACATTCTGATATATTGCTAAATGATTTTAGGTCCTTAGCAGACTCTGAAATTATTACAATTATTTATTATTAATTATTAAATTATTATTAAAAATGAAATCAAAATCAAAAGGACGTTTTTTATGTATAAAGTATATTCAAAAATTAAAAGATAAATTTAAGATAAAGAATCTAAATAATATGGCTATTATTTAATGTAAGATCATAGCAATGTGTGTTGATTGAAGCACTAAATCAACACGAAACGAAGCACTAAAAGGCAACATTTTTAGCAACATTTTATCATTAGGTTCAGGTATTAGGAAGGATTAAAGGCTTTAAAGATACTATTATATGATCATGAAGAATATGTATCTTCTAAATATCAATAAACAGCCTATGTGATGATAATATGCATGCTAATAAGCAACTAGTTCATGGTGAGAACTGGTCTTGTACCAAAGTGTTACCCAAACTATGTAATGCAGGTTTCTGCTCCGTTCCACTAAGGGGTCCTGGCCTGAGAAAAGTTCAACCCCCCTGATCAAAGAAGCTAAATAGATACATACACACTTACTTCTAAAACACACACCATCTAAAAAACTCAATCCATCATCATAAGTCTGACACATATCTGTTCCAGCTCTTCTGCAACACACACAGCGTTTTCTCATGAGACCGATTTAGCACTAGTCCCAGGCCACTTCCGTCCGGATATTTTCCATGACCTAAAACAGCAGCAGAGTAGAACCTGTGGGAAATCCAACATAACACACACACAAACACTGATGGGGGTCAATCCCTGGCTCCACCCCCAGATAGGATTATAGATGACTGACAGGTGCTTTATAAGAAAAATGACACTAATTAATATGACTTTAACCTTTTCTTTTCACTCCCCATCTTTTTTCCTTCCTTCTCTGTTTTGTCTAGGAGAAGTGGAGGTCACACTTATTTGGATGGAAGTGGATTTGGAAAGTCTTCTGCTCTCCTTCCCGCTTCTCTCCCTGCCTTCACACACAGCGTCTGATTCCCTGCAGCGGCTGAAGGTCTGTTCCCAGTAAGAGCTGTCAGAAGAGATTCTGGAGACTGGATCAAGAGACAGTGTGTGTGAGTGTGTCACAGAACACCGTCAGGAAGCTGTCAAGGCCTCTGGTATGATACTAATGATCACACACACACACACAGACAGCTGTAACATTATTCATGGGGATGGCGAGAGATTATCGGCGGCTTGACTGATTCTGCTGGGAATGTGATGGGATGAGAGTGGCGGATCACTGCTGGAGTTTTGAGCCTTCGACCCACCAGTCTATGGGTGTCAGTGCCAGACTAACCCAATGGGACCATCACACACACATACGCTGTCGCTCCTCTCCACTGTATAATACCTTTATCACTTTAAATTTAATCCCTTGTCAGTTTTACTGCAGTTCTGCTAAATTTTTAAGTTTGACTCTCACACAACATGTCCTTCTTTCTGTCACACACACACACATACACACACTTCCTTTGGATGAGCTGTCTCAAAAGAGGCAGAAATCCCCTCTATTAGTGTGTAATTGAAAGGCAGGGACCGCAGTAAAAGATGATAGATGGGTTTTACACACACACCTTGTTTCTCAGGTGTCAGTTAAAACTGTGATTGGACCATGCAGGTGGGCCATTTATGGTTTCCAAAGAACCACCCATCTGGGAAATCACCCTTAGACAGAAACAGAGCAAGACGTACTTAGGAGGTCAAGGGAAAAATCTCACACACACAGCGTTAAAAAGCATCTACTCCTCTGCAATTTAGTTTTATGATCAAACAAAAAGACAATTTTATCCTCATCTGTAGCCAAAAACCCATTTATTATAAGTCAGACAGACAGACTGAGAGAGAGATAAAACTTTTCAAATCGCCTCTAAATAAAGCCTAGGAAACCTGAAATGGTTATATGTAGTGGAACAAATTATTTAATGGTCTGCAACCAATAAAAAATGCTCTATAAATAAACTCTTTATTAGATTTACAGATGCAAAATCCTGAGTAACTTCATAAAGAACCCTCTATCACAAACCAGAGGGAATATGCATTCATATACTCCATCTTTACCTTGTACACCCACACACAATTGAATAGCACACACAAAGAAGCTCATATGCAAACATTAACACTATGAACACTGAACAGCAGGCTTTAGAGACATATGGCAAGACAAATGTCAAGTAACTGCTGTAAACGTGGATAAGCAGATCTACACAGAGTAGACAGCACAGACTCCGGCCTCATGTGTGTGACACTCAAGACTTTGTGTTTAGTTTGGTGAATGTTTAATTTAATTCATTAATGAGTGCAGCTGCAGGAGAACTGAACAAATGTGATTTCACACGGAACAAATGGCCCATATTCACTGGCTTTGGTGAATAAAGAAAGTGCTATTCTGTACTAAGACGTAAACTTATATTATTAAAATGGAAGTATGAGGGTACGACAGGGTGACACTAAGTGAAGTAATGCAAATGCAAACAGTATTGCAAACAATTTATCCATGTGACTTTGTAATTTCAATCAAAAAACTGCATGTTCCTGAAATGACAGACATCCGGTGATGAATGCAGGAAAGCCCGCTCTTTATTGCATACTTCCATTCAGATACTGTGTGCCTCCATCCTATTAACAACCATCAAAGTACCAATTCCCTGCCCTAAATTTTTTTTTTCCAATAATGATTTGGATGTACATCACCATATGGAAGAAAAAAAACTTTACCCCAGTGGAAAATGTACCATAAGGAGTTTTTTTTCTTCCAGAATTCCAAAATTATAATTAGAAAGAAATATTCCAGATCTAAAACCACCAGAATAAAAACGATTAAAAACAGAATCACGTTTTTGTAACAGGTGCAGTTTCATACAGAGACCGGCTCATCTCATTTATGATGCTGCAAGACAAAAAATACAAGCAAAAACGTTTTTACATTTTCCATTGCCATAAAAACTAAAATAGATATTTTCGTTGAAGTAATACATCACTCAGTACAAGGCCAGTAAGAAATATTCATGGATCCTGACTGTACAGCTCACCCAAAAAATTAAAATAACATCCCCATCATTAACTCACCCTCACGTTGTTCCAAACGTTCCTCTTTTTTTAATATCGAGTTTGGCAGGAAGTTGACAGGAAGTTGTGTAAATGATGAACTAATAACTATTAAGTTCAAGATAAATGTATTTATCATTCAATGTAACACACAATGACACAGAAACTCTTCATCAACATATTCTCCACTATTACTAATAATTCAATATGTTTATAATAACAAAATAAATAAACGTTTTACTCTGTTCAGAGCTGAAACACATTATGCGAGTGTAGTTTCCAGAGGAATGCAAGCAGGAATTCTCGTCATTGTCTCCACTGAGCTCTCGTCTCCCACACACACACACACACACACAATTTGCTGCATGTTCAAGAAAGGTCAATACCAGCTGACATCCAGTCCAGAAGGTGTCCGTGTTAATGAAAACGTGTGGGAATCGCTAGCGCTAATCACTATTTGACTAATTAGAGAAACAATCTGACCGCTAATGAACCACACGGCAATAAAGAAACCAAAGAATTGCACATTTCTCATCTCCACACACATACACAGACAAAACTGCCCCACTATCTGCTCTGAGGTGCCCTAGGGCAAATAACCATTGAGGGTGTGTACAGCAGCCAGGTGTGTGTGTGTATGTGATTGACAGGTATTGATTTACTACGGCTGAGAGTGCTAGTGGGTAGAATCTCAAAGGGAACGGACCTTCAACACTACACACACACACACAGAGAAACACAGTCATTATATTTCACTTGATCAGTAGTTTCTCCTGTGGCGCTTGTGCAGTATGTAAATATGTCCACTGCAGAAGAGTGCTGTTCCACTTATGGAATCAAATAAGTTTGCTAAAACAGGATTATTTTCTCTCTTACTCACACACATACACAAACACTCAAGGAGGTAGCTTGTTAGGGGTTTGTGGGCATCAAATCCAAAACTGCAACCCACCCCCTTCTCTCCTCATCCTGGGACTCCATTTTTCAAGCACACACAAACTGCTATCCGTGCACGTCCGATATCTTCTATCTTCTTTCATTATTTAAAAGCTGCTGCTGAACACACACTTTAGTCGACCACTACGGGGTAATGAGCTAGGATGCAACCTAACCACACACACACAGACATGAGCAGCATACTACTGAGGGGTGTACGTAGGGACACATGCTCCCCCCTTTTGTGCACACATTTCTACACACACACACTTCTACTCTCTGATGAGCATTAGCTAATCCACACTGACGGGCCTGCTCCATTACCCATAATCCTTAATGCCTTTTTAATGTATCGTTCTTTCTTTTCTCTCTGACTGTCGTTCTCTCTCTCTCTCTTTCTCTATATATAGTGGCATCCTTAGCCGATGAATTTGAACCTGTCTGTGTGTCCAGTAACACTCAGTCCAGTTCTATTAAAGGGGAAATCTATCAGTGTCACACAGTCATTCACACCTTTTTACAAAGGTGTCACGCTGTATTCCATCCCCTATTACAATCAGTTCCTAGAGCTCTAGTGTGGCCGAACGTGAATGACAAACAGTTTGGGAAGTAAGTAGAGGAATGATGCCTATAAACAATTCCCCATCCCCAATGATTCTATTAACAATTCTTTTGAAGAACTATCAGGATAACAGATGTACAATTCTGTAAGCAAGTGCTGTGCTTTTTCCAAATAATAAATGAAACAAAGTTGTCACATATTTCATTCATTTTTTATTAAATACCACTGGCATAACTCATCTCTCAGACACTAACTACAACAGGTCATCATGATTTATCTGTTCACTCTTTAATCATGGTCACGCAACAACAGACATACACACTCACAGGCACAACACAAACAAACACACTCCCTGTTTTAAAAGCATGTGTTCAGGAATGCCTCCCTCTTTTTAATCAAGCAGCAATGTTTTGTCATTTTTCGGACCCATATGAACACACACACATACTTCTGCGGGCACAGTCTAATGACATCATACCTCTATAGCCCTTACTTAAAAATAAACATAAAGTGATGGAAAAATACTTGATCAAAAACACATTTATCTGTGAGGGGTTTATCAAGCTTAGTGTGCTATCTATATAATCTATGTAAATTTGTGTGTGCACAGGTTTGACCGTAGGCCTACCTTTTGTGAGATAAAATAAAAAATATAAAAAAAACAGTGAAATATACAAATACAGTGAAACATAAAAACTGGAGGACATTTAAAGTGCTCCTCATTGTTTGAACAGCTAAAGTAGATTTAAATCTACTGATATCAACAGGTCTGTGTATAATTAGACTTGATGTTTAGCAAATATCATCATCTCCATATACAGTAGAAACCATTAAAGTGAAAGTGTGCATATGTGAGAAGTGAAATGAGGCAACAGCAGCACAAAAGACCATCACAATGACCTTAATCAGCACATGCGCACATACTTACGTCATAAAATCAACTTACACACCACTCTCTCTCTCTCACACATACACCTGTACAAGCCTGCGCGAACACACAAACTCACATCATTTGCTACAGTATCGTTACAAAAATCAACACGCTCCTTCACTGCTCTCTAATCCTTTCTGATCTATCATTCTGTTCTTATCTGTTCATCTTCCCCCTTCCCTCCAAAGTATGCCGTCCCACCTTCGGTAAACTGACCTGTTCAACATTTTTGCACTTTTGACTCGATCCTGTTCTTCATTCACCATCTTCATATCCTCTAAAAACTCTCGGCAGACATTCTCAAGAAAATCGCAGACACTTAACATGAACATAATCAAAACAGGAAGCGATAACAAGTATTATAGATAGCTCTGTTATTGCTAAATGATTAACTTCTGCAAGGTATATAACAAATCAGCTCTTTGTTCTCGTTCAAGCTGCAATAAAAGATTAATTTAGATTTGAATGATAAAGTTTAAGTATCAGTAACAGCAGTATGTGTGAATACACTACGGTAAACACAGTGTAAAATCATTGGAAAATGAGATGATAGTCATGTCAGTAACCAAATATGCATGTTTAAATATTAAAAACACTGGAAGATAAACTGTTAATTGCCATAAAGTAATAAATTAACAATTTTATATTCCACATTATATTGGCAAAAAAAATATATATATTTTTAAATGCTAAAAATAAATGCAGCAATTACAACTTTATAGTACATCACTGTATACAAAATGGATATTAATAGATCTTTTGATCAACTTACTATAATACGTACATAATTATTTAATCATTATTTTCAATTATTTAACTTCAGAACAGTCATCTTTGTTGAGTAATAGCAGAATGACATTTCTGAAATCGACTGCTCTTTAGGACCAGAAGGAGAAAAGAGTGACCGTGTTAGATTTATGCATTTGGAACACAGTTCTGGAGAGCAGCTGCAGTCATCTGCGTGATGTTTTCAGCAAACGCTCAAGATGAGGGAGTTCACATAATCCTGCACATCTCAGAAACACGAGCAGTTAAATCGCTCCTCTATCCCTCCACTACACCATGTGCCACTTTACATGAGAGTTTTTATCTGATTTTAGGCCGCAAGACACAGCTGTTCATACTTTCAATAGCATCCTTATATAGTATCTAAACATGTGAGGTAGGATGTGAGGATCTAATCAACCTTCACATCTTCATTTGGACTAAACATCTCCAAATGATATATTAAGAGTCCCATTGTTGTTCTAGAGACAATACTGCAGGCACAAACTCAGTCTGCTCGACCACAAAAAAAAGAAAAGCAGATGTCTTCATCTGCCTGTACCTTTCATAATACTGCAACAATGGAGAAAGGACTACGTAACAACGGCATTTAAAGGAAGTTTAAATGTGTGTGGTTGCTTCATCTATCAGGAATATCCATCCTTATGTTCAAGACTTAAGTGATATTCTAGGGCTCCCACACTTTTTGAAAAACTTTTTCACATCCTTTACAGACCTGTGTTATTACATTAAAATCATTTTGAGTCAGTTCGATTCATTAATGAATCATTCAGTGAACTGATTCAACAGAAGTGATTCGCATACGAATTGTACATCACAATGGCTTGTTATCAAAAAGCAATATCTAACTGCTAAAATATTTTAAGTTAAACATAAAATAAAAATGGAAAAATAGGCTTTTTCCATCATTTTTATCATTTTATTAAATGTAGATGACTTTTTCAGGCCTGGAGAATTTTCCATGGCTTTTCTTTACTTGGGAACCCAAAAGCATTCACAGTGATGTACAGAATGTATTCTTTGTTATAAGACAATCTAATGAGTCCCGGCCTACAGGTCCCACCACAGTTAAATAGTACTACACTCCACAAAACAATCAATAACCCCACCATAGAGACACCCGCCCACACCCACCCGCAATCTCCTATCAGAATAGAAACTCCAGCAGTGACAGGACATCTGACAACTGTGGTGTAATAGATGGATATAAAGGGCCCTGAAAGAGAGTGTGAGTTTGTGTGAGGGTGGAAGCACGAGTGTGTGTGTGTGTGCGTGAGGAGGGGGAGCCAAATTAATCTGGGGTCTGATACCCCCCTATGGGAGCAGCTCAATTAACGATCCACACCGGCTGAGGCACCGGGCTAAAAGCCATCTCACTCTCAATCTCTCTTACTTACTCTCTCTCTGTCTCTCTACCCACCCCCTAATCCTGAGAGCAGGAATCAAGGAGCCAGAAAGAAATAAAGAAAGTCACTTGGAGATGCACATTAAAGGAGAGTCCGGGACCTTTCAGTTGTATGTGCAAGAGTCGTTGCGTGTAATTTCAATGCTCGCCCAGAGTCGCCACTAAAACAACACAACATTCTTCCCCTCACCAAAAACACAGCTGACCAAAAACACAATGTGTTTCTGTGTGAACACATGTGTGGAGTGTGTGTGTTTGAGTAAGGGTAGGTATGTGAGTGTTTGTCTAATTACTATTTTGGGTAGTGCATGGTATGGATTATGTGCGTTTTTGTGTGTTTACATACTTCACTATAGTTTGGGGGCAAATTCTGTTTGAAAACTCACTGATTGATGAATAATGTCTTTGTCTTGTTAAAAAGAGTTCATTTACGGTTAATCTATAACACTAATGCTTACACATATTTAAAAAATCTATGAAATAATAATGATAAAAAAAAAATCTTTCACACATTTCCACTAAGAAAGAACTAAATCTGTGTTTGTGTGTGATTATACACTTTCATCTTGTAATCCTTTCATTAATCTCTGATGTTTTTGGGGTCGAAAATATAAAAATCATAAAATGTTGATGATGAAGTGATGATAACAGTCTTTTGCTCTTTGTGTGAACCAAAAAACATCATCCCATGAGCAACACAGGAATAGTCAGAGTTGCACCAGGGTTAATATTTTAGCAGAAACACACTTACAGAATGAACACGTCTTTCCCTATCACTCTTCCATTCTTTATCTGTCACTGTCTCCCTCCCTTCTTCACAGACCATTTAATCTTTTAATATCATCCTATATTAAGAAAACACAGTCCAGATAGGTCAGCGCACATACATACAGAGAGACATGCAATCTAAATTAGTGTTCAGAACTGTCCCAACATAACAACCCATGATTTATCCGCAAGATCTCAGACTCAACTCTAGTATTCGCCCTAGAAACACAATACCAGGGTATCATTCATCCACATACTGCACATTATGTTAAATACACACAAGCACAAAGAGGTTGAACAGCTTGTCGCATTGGAGGGCTCCCTGCCTCATGTACACACTCTCACTTTCACAACTATTTGTATGGCTTTTATTCAAAGTATTCAAGTAAATATCTAAATATTTTAATGCTGGTTAAAATCCACACTAATCACATTAAAAAGGGAGAAGCATTCACACACAATAAAATTACTAAAAGAGAAACTAACTTACCTTTCACTCTTTCAGCTTTTTTCTTTCTTTTCCCCCGCGAGTCCTTTAAGCCTCAAGTTCATCCGTTCCTGACAGGTGCCATGGTCCCGTAGACTCCAGAGGAACGACAGGCTCACACACACACTCTCCTCAGTCTCTCTACAACACACACACACACACGATGTGAGGAGAAATGACAGATCACAGCAGCAGCAACAGTCCACGCATGGACATGTGTCTCCAATGTGAAGTCCAAGACTTCTTTTAATTCACGTGTCTGTCTTTTATTCCCTTTCTCTCTCAGCCTCTTCTGTCCTGCTCTGAAATGATTTTCAGACTTCTCTATCTTCTTCTTTATTTTATATCTTAGTTTCTAATTTCACTGTTTCTTTCTCTATCTACCTTCTTTTTTCCAGTCTTTCTCTGCTTTGGTTCTTGCGCTGACTGCTACCGCAGAGCTCTCCAGCTTTCCCTCTCTCTCTCTCACTCTCTCTCTCTTTTTCCCCTCCCTCGGTCAGCCACTCCCTCCTGGATGGCAGGCTATTATGGGTGGAGACTGGTCAGAGGTAAAAGTCTCTCTCTCTCTTGTGAATACTGGGATGTACACTATCAAATGAGTGTTTTGTTATGGTGGAATGTTTTAATTAGTTTTGGATGAGTTCCTATCGACTCAACTTTAGCTCACCTTAGGAGTGTAATGAGGTAAATTATTAAAGAGATAGATTACCCCGAAAATGAACTCTTGCTTAGTTGTTCCAAACCCATATGACTTTTTTTTCGTCTGTGGAGCAAAGAAAAAATTCAAAGAATATTCACATTTTTTAAGTCTTCTAAAAGATTTAAAGATCTGCCGGAAAAGTTGTTTTTCACTGAAAATCGTTTATCAGAGTTCATACGAAATTAGCAAAGTGTGATTCATGAATGAGTCAGATTGTCCAGTTCAGAAACCTAAATTATTCGTCCGCACAAACAGACTGATGCGTTTCTCAAACTCAGTGATCTGGTCACAGTGGTTAACAGCTCACTTGTGGAAAAAAAAGTGCATAAAATCAGATGACGTGAAGCTGTATTGTACACATCATATGAATCATCTTTTTGATGTTTTATATTTTGAAGACTGAAGTTCCAGTTTCCATTCATTTTCATGGCAAGAAAAAGAACAGCTAGTACATTTTATCACAGTCTCTCATTTATGTTCCAAAAATATTTTTTTTTATATTTAGGTGAACTACCCCTTCACCTCTATATTCAAAACAGTGTATCCATGAAATGAATCTAACTGTCTATCAATCATTAGAAGCTCAGTGTGAGCTGCACTACACACTTTCGACTGAGTGGCGTCATTATGGCACCGATGAGACACTCTAGAGGGCAACAATCAGCAAATATGATTTCATCAAGCTCTAAAACACACTTTCATTTTTCCTTAATCTTGTTGCTTTTATTCTCTTTCCCCCACCGGACCATCTATTTCTAGGTGTTTGGTACCTGAAATCACAATAATCAGAGATTCTATAACAAGTTTACTGTGAGAGGAAGTGAGATAGAAAGAAAGAGCCGGTCCATGTTATATGATACTTACCATAAGCTGTCATGGAGACCTGATGTCGTCAGCAGCATATAATGTAAACCTTTGTTTTCATCTGCTTCACACACACACGGAAACAGACAATAGCACACATACACAGGTGTAAGAAAGATTTCAAATGTAACTAGATATCTTAAGAAAGAAAAATAATGAAGTAACAGAAATGATTAAACTCAACGTGAATACCTAGTCCCAACCTGTTTAGCTTGACATATTTCAGAAATTAAAAAAAAAGAACAGATATTTACTTTAGCAATTAAGATAAGGATTATCCAAAAAAAAGGCAAAAGAGGAAAAATAAATTTTTGGATGAAATATTACAAAGTCTGTTAAATAATTCACATTAAGACCAGTAAAATAAATTAGGAAATAAGGTCAAAACTAATTTTGTGAAGCATCCATTCACCTTCCACAAAAGCATCTTTATAGATTATTAACGATTATTAAAATATTGAAAACAAAAGATTCTTTTTAAAATTGTTCACTGAAAGTTTCTTTTGGGAGCCCAAAATAGTTCTTCTATTGCAGCCGGTACCCATTGATGCTCATTAGTATTATCGCCCACTAGCCTATTAATTATTCCTAATTTCTTTTATCCGCCTCGGCATAAATACCATCGT
>JAUMHR010000055.1:8543213-8558913 GCA_032361145.1 Enteromius fasciolatus
TAACTTGAATGTGATATGTGTGTGTTGAAAATTGCTAAAAGTAGCCAAATGAATGTTAAAAATTGCTAAATTTGTTGGCAACACTGATGATATCTCTCCAAATAGCCCCTCAAACATTTTGTAGTGAGTATATCCTTATTTACGGAGACACAATGCGAGCTCTCGATTAATGAATCTTATTTTCAGGACAGACTCTCACACCAGTACAAATTGGGACATAGCGGCCTCTAGTGGTCACTCGTAATAACTACAAGAAAGTGGGGTTCGGAACTGGATAGACTGCATTGTAGCATTAAATTAGGCTAATGTTCTCAAAACAGCAGTACAAAAACATTATTTATATGACATCATTAGTAATTATATGCATTATTATTTTTACATTTATACATTATTCATAGAACATTCTGAAACATTTTTTATTCTTGTTTTAGAGAACCTTCATGAGTAACACTCACACGATGTTTGCAAAATGATACAATTTAATGTTCCTTTAACATTTGCATAAGCAGAAAAAACGTTCTGTAATAATAAATAAATACATGTGTTTTGAACGAGAACGTTAGCAAAACATTCTTAGAACATATTTGTGTAATCTAGAAGTGTGCTTGTTTCTGCAGCAATCCATTGTCTACTTCAGTGAGGCATTGACACACACATGGATGATGAAAATACAACCAGCAACTCGTAAACGTTGTATAATTTGGAACGCAATTTGCATAAAATATTTCTTATTGTGTAGACGTCATTTTTACTGTTTATATAAAATAATAATGAAACAATATAATTTATACACAAACGGGTTATAAAAAACGTTTTTAGCCTATGATTGTTTGCTTAAAACATTAGTTATATTCATTAATCAATCTATTAGAATCAATACCTGGATGATATTGATAAGTTTGTTGTTTCTCTTTAAGGCAATGCCTATTTTACTAAAATAAACACACTCTTTTTAAAACAAAGGTTTCGTTTTAAAGCATCTACACTTATAAGCGAAAATTTTAACAAAATAGGTTACCTTATCACAACAGTATTAAAAAAAAAAACGTTTCTAAATCTTTAGTCAATAAAACAATCTCCCTGAAAATATTTGAGTGCATGCAGTTGAAGCAAAACAGTAATCTGCTGCCCCTGTGCTTCACGCGTAATATTTCATGTAACTATACAGGTGCATGAGATCTCGCACATGCGCTTTGTCATCAGTGCAGTCTGCAGTAGCCAGCGTCCTGCGCGTGCCCACCAGACTCAAGCGGCGAGGCGTCACAACAAAGCTGGTAAGCAATACACAGGTATAGCCAATTTAATGCAGAGACCAAAGGGCGTACCTAATTAGAATCATGTGGCGCAAAATAGCCCTCCAAAGCTTCGCGATGACCGTCTTGTTTGTGTTGTCTGAGGTTAGCACTGAGACTAACCATGTGTGCGTTTTTATTATTTTTTTTTTGCATGTATTTACGCCGTGACAAACCACACCGATATACAGGCGCACTAAATAAATGGTTGTCAAAGCACTTTAGCGTGAAGCGTGTGTCTGTGACTGTGACCTTCTCGTCTGCGCTTAGCGACAGTGCCAAACAGGGTTTGTCTTATTTAAAGGGCTGTCAGACATCCGCAACATGTGCGCCCTGACTGTACAATAGACATATTTACCCGCTTTTACCCGCTTTAAACAGTTTAATCTGTTCGATGACAACATGTGCTTATGTTGTGTAAGCGCGTAATTATTTGCGCACATGCATACATCTAAGAAGGCCTGACATTATAAACAGCCGCTGCATGGTAAATCGATTCCCCGCATATGTACAGCGGGAATGCGGCAGTTATTAGTGCGTAACGTTATTTTTTGAGCAGCGCAGACAATGACTTGTGTCTGGTTCTGCTGCTATTGTGTTGATAAGTTGTCAGTTTACAGCATTATGACGCTCTGTGACCCTAAGAGGCGCCTGTAAAATGAGATTATTATTATTATCTTAGGTAAGTTTATCTGACCCCACCCACACCTCCACAGTGTTACAGGTGGAGTACAAATATACCCCAGGAGCTCACTTTCTGTTGTGCTTAATCTTCAAACGTGTATTGCAGTGTGGTTGTAACATATTTGAAAACAGATGATTTACCTGTCGTTTTAAATCCATTAACACAATCATAAATATTGAATAGAGGAAACGACAGTGGACAATTAGTCATTTCACCCTAGCTAATTTCAATATGGTTAAACTGATATGTGTAAACTCAACCATTTTACAGCATTCATCAGTTTTCTAAATGAAAAAGTACCAAATGTGTACATATTTAAATGCATTGCTTTTGTATGAATATATTGGCATTACTGATCATTTTATGTTGAAGGGCAGAGTAAGTGGGAGACGTATGTTTATTATAATTATCATTATCATAAAGTATTATATATATATATATTAACCTTGTTTATTTTAACCCTTTTAACAACATTATATTAATTAATCTTTACTCATTTTCAGACATTTTCCTCCTTGGTCAGTTAAAATATCAGATGAGGGTGACATTGCAGCATGCCATGAATCAGCAACTGCACTTGTCATACAATTGATTAATTACCTTCCACACAAACATAACCTCTGATAAATAAACTGTGTAGAAATCACAAATACTTTGCTGTTTTTAAGTTATTGTTGTCTTTGAGTGCTTGAAATATTACTATTTATTTACCCCCAGCAAACAGGGGGCCTCTTTTACATAGCCCAGAAGAAACATTAGAGGGAGCTGTTAAGAGATGTGGAGATCAAATGACAGTAAGTTAAAACTTTTTTGCTTCATTTTGTACATTTAGAAATGTATTTTACATATGTTGGTCAATGTTGCACAAATAGTAGATATATTACTACACTTATTTATTATTTCAGCAAACAAAATTCTTTATTGCGTCACGGGCATGTTCTTATATTTCAGCTGTGGAAGAGGAGAGACCTAGTATGTCCTCAGAGGTTTCTCTCCAGCAGCCTGAGGTTCAAGATGCCCACCCTGATGAAACTGCTCTTCATATCATCTCAGAGCCACAAGGGGAAGAGATAGAAAAAGAGATAAAAGAAGGAAGAGATGTGAATATGGACTGCAAAGACAAACACAATGCAAGCCAGTCTGTGTCCCAAAATCTAGCTAATCAAAATCAAACCTGGCAGACAAGTGAGACTGAGCATGTTGGAATCATACAGCAGGATTATGGGACTGAGTTGCCTTTAAATGACACTAAGGGTGACCTGGACCCTGGCAGGAAACCCCAAGGTGAGTTATCCTGTCCTCGCTGTGAAAGAAAGTTTGCGAGTAGTCATGGTCTGGAGCGTCACATACAAACACATGCTCTTTCAACCTGCCACACACAGCGTTTTAAATGCAGTCGTTGCAGAAGGAGTTTCAGTACATTGTTCAGTCGTCGGAGACATGAGAAAAGACACGAAAATAGAAACAGTGCCCCTTGCATCGCCAATCAGAATGTGCATGGCCAGAACCCAGAACCAAATAAGTGCATTAATTCAGCTGATGGTGAACAAAAGGATGATAAAAACAGTGATGCCAAAGCCTCACATGTCTGCAAGTACTGCAAAAAAGCATTTAGGACTCATACTAGTCTAAGGAGACATCAGCGCAGGATCCATGAGCGCCATCTTCTTTCTAGAGGAGTTTATAAGAAGGTCAAAATCATTCAAAAACCTGAAGGACAGCAACTGGTTGATTTGGCACAGGACAACCAAACTACTGACTTACAGTCTGTAGAGGACATTGATCAGGAAAGGGAGTACATGGTTGACATATCCAGTAACATTTCAGAGAATCTCAGCTTTTACATAGATGGGAAAATTGTCTCGACAAGTGCTGTAAGTAACTGTGAGATGATTGAGATGACCTCTGGTGCATCTGCTGTGATTGGGTTAAATGCTGTTATAATCAGTCCAGCTCAAATTTCACAGGCTATTAATTTAGAAGCCAATACCAGTAGTTTTACCCCTGACTTGTCTGGGCAGTCCTCAACAAGACGTAGGACATCTACCCCACCATTACTTCCACAAATAAAAACAGAATTAGAGTCTGAATCCATCTTGAGTACCTCCTCATCTTCCTTGCCATCCTTGTCCTCTGTGTCCGGAGCTCCACTGGTCACTGCTCATTTACCTCAGTGCATTGAGACAGTTGCCTTTAACAAGGAAAAAACTGTTTATCTGTCTCCAAAACTCAAGCAGATCCTTCAGAATCAGGATGGCAGTAAACTGGCATTTGCACTTATTGCTGACGGCCAAAAACAGAGTCCTCCCTTATCCCTGGCTGTTTTACCTGCAGCGACAACAACTAGATTCAAAAGAAGGACAACCTCGCCTCCCAGCTCACCACAGCAAACCCTTGATGTGAGTATAGAAAAGCAAGATCAGGATTCTACAAAAGCAAAGGGGTCAAAGTTGGAGAGCTCCGATGAAGAACCTGAACCTTTGAATTCACCCATAAACAGCTGTGATGGAGCTCCAATACAGCAAGAGATCTTGCCATTGGACTGCTCTGTATCAAGAACAGGTGGAAATTCCTGCAATCAACAGCCACTGGACCTCTCTAATTCTGTGGTTAGGCGAGAAAGCTGCGATGCCTTGGCAGAGTCCATTCTGGACTTAAGTATTAGTGGAAAGAGTTTAGATTGTGACTTGGCAGGAGCCTATTTCACTCAACCTGCTTTAAGGAAGAGCAAACCTAACTCTAGTATGCTTCAAAAGGTGCTAATGAATGAATACGGTGGCGTAGACGTTCCTTCTCTTGAAGGTTCAGCTACTGCAGGTGTCCTCAGTGTCCCTGACATAACAAAATTTGCAGTTGTGGCAGTGTCTGCTGCAGGTCCACCAAAACCTGAAGAGTTTTTGTTTGAGTTGGCTCTTCCTCCTGCTTCAAACAATCCAACCCCTCCACTGCTCGCTCCAGTCAGTATCCATTCAGCTACCCCAGTCCCTCCATCTCAGTGTTCGCCTTCTTCATCTCAAACTTTTGTATCCTTTCTATCGACTCCCACAGTGAAACCCAGTCAGGACATTCAAACTCTTCATTCAGCCTTTGTGGTTTCTGACAATGTAGCACCAACAGGGGCTGTAGAAGACTGCGCTGATAATCCTGTACATCTTTCACAGGGTGATATGAAAGCGACAATCCCTGACTGGGGGTTCTCTGCTCCTGGAGGTCTGGAATCCCTCACACCTGCAGTCCCTTCACTTAGTTTACAAAGCCCTCACTGGGTTGCTGATCCTGCTGTATGCGAACTAGCTCAAAGAACATTGGTTGTAGACTCTGTATTAGCTTCTGACGCGCAGATATTTTCTCAGTCTCTGCCTGTTAACCCGTCTAACGTCACATCCTTGGCTTTTCCTCCAAACACAGTTGTTATTGAGTATACAGTTGCTGTGCAATCTACAGAAAATATTCTTCCAGCTCTCCAACATAATTCTCTTCAATGTCTCTCAGATAAAACTCCTGTCAATGAATTACAGCAAGAACCTCATGTCTCACCTGAGCCACAACCTCTCAGTCCTGACACCACCCTACTGCCTGAAACCTCCACACAGGCAGCACCAACAGAGCAGTCAACAAGTTCTACAGATGCTACATTGACCCTTACCGCTTCCACCAGTGTTGCTGAAGCAGAGAGCAATGAGAACGAACAGGAAAATGTTGAGTCCTCTGATTGTTCCAAGCAGGAAAACACAGTTGAAGAAGAGTTACCTCCCATGCATTCTTTTTGCAAGAACTTCATGTGCAATGTTTGTGAACAGCCCTTCCAGTCCATGAAGATTCTTAGTCAACATGTAGGTGAGCACTCAAAAGAGTGGCCCTATAAATGTGAATTTTGTGTGCAGTTGTTCGAGAGCGACACAGGTTTGCTGGAGCACCGTTCCAGTTATCACGGCATTGGTAAAATTTACATCTGTAAAACATGTTCTAAGGAATTTGCTTTTCTCTGCAACTTAGAGCAGCATCAGCGAGATCTCCATCCTGGTCAAGAGTGCTCACACACCGAAGCAGTACATGGCAGGTTGAGACCTGAAAACCATAACAATCCCAAAACCAACATGGCTGACCCAGGCCTTCCAGTCACAGAAATTAAGCAAGAACCTGACAACCCAACCTCAAAAGCAGAGATGTATTCGTTGGACAACACTTCTGAGGAACTGTTCACAACAATAAAAATCATGGCATCTGGAGGGGTGAAATCGAAAGGCCCAGATGTACGATTAGGCATTAACCAACATTACCCAAGTTTCAAACCACCTCCTTTTCCATACCACAATCGGACAACAACTGGAACGACGGCAGCATCCGCCACCAACTTCACCACCCACAACATCCCTCAGACCTTCAGCACAGCCATTCGTTGCACCAAATGTGGTAAGAGCTTTGACAACATGCCTGAACTGCACAAGCACATATTAGCTTGTGCTAATGCTAGCGACAAGAAGCGATACACTCCTAAAAAGAACCCTATACCACTTAAGCAGTTCGCAAAAGCGCAAAATGGGGTGTTATCACCTGCACGGATTGTTAATAGTAAGCAGAATTTCTCACAAAAGATTGGCCAAACAAAAAAACTGAACTTTCATGAATCGCCAGTTAGGATAAAAATGACTATCCTGAATAAGAAGAAATCTCAGCTGGTGCAAAGGGGCAGACCTGCAGGGGGAAGAAAGGCCTTTGCTCAGGATGACCTGGGCATTTTTGCATGTCCTCACTGTAGGAGAGAGTTTACATACAATGCTAGTTTAAAGAAACACGTAGCTTTTAGCTGCCCCATGAGACCAGCGAGTAGAAACTCCAAAAAAAGAACACTCAGCATTGTTTCAGCCCAGGAGAACAACGGAAGCCTTCGCAGGCAAATCGCAAATATGAGCGCAAATCCACAAGGGTCAGACCACGGGCCAAAAACAATAACAAAGAATCAGATAATTAAACAAAATGCAGCAGTTGATACCACTCAGGATTTTAGGATTAAAAGATCTACCATTCTGTCAACATCTGTGGTTCAGTCTAGTAAAAAAGTCAAGCCTATGGAGCTAAAGAGTGGCTTTATGCCACAGCTGGCTTCAAAGCAGATAGTCCTCTCTTCTGTCGCTCAGGTTAACTCTCAGGAGCCAGGTGTTCGGGTACATGTTTTAAGTAGAAAAATGGAGCAGAGAGTGGGTGACATAAAGATACAACCCAGAAGAGAGGACCGTTTGTCTCTGAGGTTAAAAGAGAGAGTAGGAGGACCTGTTACTCGCAGTGTGCAGCAAGCCAGCACCACAACAACAGTCCTTAAACAGCCAGACAGTCACAGCATCGTCATGCACCCTGTTGTTCTCCAAGTCAAAAAATGAGACTTGTGAAATAATAATAATAATAATTAAAACAATTCAATCAATTATTATTGATGTCAACTATCGGTTTTCATAAAATGCCTCCTTAATGCAATATTTAGTTGTAAATATGATCCATCTTAATATTGGACGCTTAACATTTACTTTTTAATGTACTGTCTCAAACACAGCAGGCTATAATTTATATATTCTAAGCATTATGAAATCTCATTACTGTCTATTCACATAAAAACACCTCAACATATCAACTTTTCATTTATAAATTAGTGCTGTTAAGGGATTTATCGCGAAAATAAAAGTTTTTCTTTGCATAATCTATGTGTACTGTGTATATTTAGTATTTATATAAACACACACATACAGTATATATAATATCTTAAATATATACATGCATTTGTATATTTATATATACAGCACACACATACACATGTATTTTATATAAACAAAAACTTTTATTTTGGATGTGATTTATTTTTAAGTTTGACAGCACTATTGTAAATACATTTGGTGTCTGGAAAAATTGTAATGTGCTAATGCAGGTGGAGGTATTCCTGGATATCTGTATTTGGCTATACTCAAAAGACCTTGATAAGCTGGTTTAGGTGTGTTGAATTAAACTCTGAACTCAAGCACTTTATGCTGTAGTTCGTATTTACCTGGTTTAAAATGCACTGCAATACAATGAATCCATTACTACTAATTATTTAATGTCAGTATTCTGTGTTTAAAAGAAGTTGTGTTCAGTGGGGTTCACTGGATTATTGTAATGGTTACTCACTTCTATTTTTGTAGCTTGTGTTAGTTGTGTTTTATTTATTGAATAGATGCAGTCTGGACTCTTCGTGCATGCCAGAGATTTCATGTTTGAGTGATCGTGTGAGTGTTTATATATCAGACTCTGTACTGTAACAAATGCAGCAGAAGAGGAAAAAGAAGGGTCAGATTATACTGCATACTTCACAACATCTGCACCTCAAGGAGCAGGAGGAAATTACATTCTGCTCACAAATATCTATGAATATATGTCAAAAGTCTCTGTATTTCTTTCAACTTTACTTTTGTGCTATCCTATTGCAAATATTTGGTTGGTCGTCAAATGAGTCATTGTTTTTTGATCGATTTTTTGGAAGGATTGGTGAACATTTATTTGCAAAATAATAAACTATTTGCTATTGACACCAATATCTCTCCCATTTTGCTTCCTGTCACTTTTGCACTATCCTATATGAATAAAGTAAAAAGAACTAAAAAAACAATGCATTTGCCATCGGGCCTTGAGATTTAAAAGAAGATTGTTACTTTTGCACAAATTTGTGTCCTGCTGAATGAACGTGCTGATGGTAAACATGGTATTATACTAAACAAAAGACCTGGAAGGGTCAATGATTTATAAATCATTATGAAGAATAGATGCAGTGTTACAGAATAATATTTCTTTTTATTAGAGGTATTTTGTTTTAGAACAAGGGGTCAAAAGTTCATTAAATCTAATATGAACACTGAACTGTTACACTATGATTGATTGTTGTGAATGAAAATGTTACCAAAGCATGCCCATTTGAAATGTTTACAATACTAATATCAGAACGTGTTCTTGAAATCTAGACTTATTTACCATCTCCATTGCTTTGTGACATTTATATTCTTGACCCTAAATAGGTTTGCTAGACTTGAAGGGTTTCAGAAGCTTCTTTAATGTGAAGTGTTTGTGCAGTCTGGGAAATGAAAAAAAAAGTTCAACATCTTAAGGTTTGAGTTGAATATATATACTTTGGAAACCTTGTTCTTGAATGATTGAATAAATTGGTCTGTTATTAAATTCATTTGATGAATGTGTGTTTCGTTTTCATTGACTAACTGCATAATGTCACAAAAAGAAGAAGAAATGACAGCAAGCCAAACAACCTGAGTAATGGACATCATATGATAAGCATATAAAACATCAGTATTTTTTATCCTACCCATACGATTATGCATCATTAACACCCTAAATAAAGGTTTATCATATGCAGTTTTATATATTAAATTAGTACAGATGTGAGATGATTAAAGGAAGGGGGAAGAGTTTGTTTGTAAATGAAAGTGTTTATTATTTACTTAAAAGAATAAAGAAAAAAATCAACTTTATATTTAGTATGTTATATATTTTACGTAATGTTGTTAGGTTAATATCAAAGCATATGTTGATGTCACACTGATAATAACCACCGGGTGGCAGCATCGACTCGCTTTAAGATCGCATCACAATGAAATTTACATCTCCGTCGCCCACATCACTGCTGTCTTCTATTTTTCATTGTGTAGAAGTAGCGTATTTGCGGTGCTATTGCTGAAGAAAATGTTTTATTTGTCCATCATAATAAAGCATTTTGGGGAAAATGAGAGGGTTGTAGATTTATAAATATTATTTAGGCATCGCACTGCAATGTTTCATCGCACTGAAATAAATAACGAGTATCACGCCATAAATGTTCCGCCCTGAAAACATTTGTTGAAAGCTGATTGGTTAAGGAATTTGGCGCTGGGGGTTGACTGACGTGTTAGGGCGGGACCAACAGTCCTTTAGGCTGAAATGAGGATTCGTGTTATTTCTGTGAACGTTACAGATCACATTTCACAGCGAATTGAACACAGCTTTATTTGAGAGAGGGCTGTTTTTGAAAATCCTTTATTAACTTGCCGTTTGAGTAATATCTGCATCTAAAGCCTGTTCTTTCTCCCTCCCATCGCCCCTCCCTCTCTGGGTGTAAACAAAGCCGAAGTGGGTCATTTGTCGTGGTATGATTTCGCATGAGAATAGCACAGGTTCCGCATCCCTGACGCATCGTGTTAAAGAGCCGATGTAAAGAAAGGAAAGGGTATGTGAAGGGAAATGTGGCCAGGTATGGTTTCACATACTTGGAATTTGTGCTCTGCATTTAACCCATCCCAGTGAACATACACCCGGAGCAGTGGGCAGTCAGTGCTGCGGCGCCCGGGGAGTTGGGGGAACGGTGCCTTGCTCAAGGGTCTCACCTCCGTCGTGGTATTAAAGGTGGAGAGAGTGCTTCCCCCACCTACAAGCCATGTCGGACCTGGGACTCGAACACATGACCTTTGGGTTACAGGTTCACGACTGGGGGCTATGTAACGTTATTTGGCATTTAAACCACAAAAGAAACTAAACAAAGCTTTTAACGTAGCTCGGAGGCATAGTGGCATATTGACTCCAATTTTTCAGAAAAACTATCCATTTCCGACATCTGCCTTTCCAAGAAACGAAATCTTCAGTGTTTTGTTGTTATGTGGTTGCCACGACAGTAAGAAAACGCAGGATGAGCTACACAAAAGAGCAAGGATGCGCTTGCAGACGCACTCGCTCTCCACCTCCTCCGGGTGGGGGATTCTTCTCTTCTTCTTTTTTTTTGACCGTTTCTACACGTAGCATGAGCGGGAGGCGTTGGTATCCAAACTAAACCAAACCAAACCTCCCCGAGCCCGGTCTGAACCGGTTCAGGGGCAGCGCGCGCTCTAGCAGACTCCCTCCCCTCTCGCTCGCTAAAATTCCTGCCACGCGCTCACACTAACACACAAAACCTTAGCAGAGAGCGAGCGCGCGCGCGCCCGCGCACACGTCACCTCTGCCGCGCTCCCCCTAGCATCTCCCATTGGCTCCTGCGGCCATCTCGGGCCTCCTCTTGTAATCGCGTCTTATTGGTTGGCTGTGAGGACTCTGTCCTGCGATTGGGCGATGCGAGCTCGAGCCCTTCTTGCTCATTGGCTGGTGTGAGCCGTGCATGAGCGCGAGGGAAAGAGTTGTAAACGCAAAGCGCGTGCTGGAAAAGCCGAGGCGTAGGGCTGAGAACAGCGCGAGCGCCGGAGATCAGCAGGGCATCACTCGTCACAACATCCAGCCTCTTATCCGCCCTCTCTCCATTTTGTCGCGATTTTTGTCGTTTTTATTGTTTAAGTCTGAATCGTAGGTAGCGGTAGTACCCGAGTTCCGCAGCGAGGCTTTTGTTAGCCCGTGTTGGGGGCAGTTACTGTTGCCCCTCAGTGGGGGAGCGCATTATCATCTTTCGGTTATTTGGGAGGCAAAGACGCATCCTCTCACCGCGTGTTCGTTAAAAATCGATTTAGGTGTGTTGTTACCTGATTTGCAGGCTGGTTAGATCGGATTACCTAGGATTTTTAAAAAGATAGTGCCGCGGCTCTTTGTGTGGCTTCAGCTTCGTGTCCCTGCAAGCTACCCGAAGTTCCGCGCTTCGAGCTCCAAAACATGTGCTCCCGGGTGTGGTTTATCACAGACCGGCGAATCAGCCAGGAGTACCCGCAGATCCAGATCCTGCGAGCTCTGAAGGAGCGCTGCACCGAGGACGATGTTGAATTCCGCTATCTTCTCATGGATGAGATCGTCCTGACCATCACGGATGGACAACTCGGTAAAAACCACGCACACACGTATACAACATACACATTCTTTCTGTACGAGCACAGAAATTATTTTCCTTTAAACTGTTGACTTGGCTAAATAATTGGTCCGTGTGGATGGTTACCGCGCTCGCACTGAGCGGATGTACATCACCGTGTGAGTGTGTTTTGTGTAGATGTGCGTGTGGGTGACCGCCTAACCCACTTTTATCCAGTCAGTCGCCACAGCCTAGCCGATGGATGGAAGGCCGTTTAAAATCGCCATCATTGCAATTTTATAGCCAATATTTGATATTTCAATAATGACGTGAATGTGTTCATATCAGCGGTTATTGTTGCACCATGTGCGCGCGAATGAGCCGACAGTCACGAGTGTGCGGCGCGAGCGCGTTCATTATGAACACATAAAGCCTCGAGCGCAGATGGCGCGACGTTCACAAAGACCCGTTATATTAAGGTTCTACACTCTTGATAATTTTACATTTTTATTATCTGAATGTGATCTGTTTGGCTGTATATATTAAATGCCCAAGCTTTGGTCCAATAAATGAAAGCTGAGATGTTCTGACGCATTCGCGCGAGGTTCCACATACAAAGGGCTTGAATCGAAATAATCAATTCGTCACGTGCAAACCTCGCTTGGAATACGAATTTAAAAACGTTCAATCAATCGGTGGATGTTTGTACCGCCGTTTAGACGGTTATTGATGTGATAGCATCACGGTTTGGTTACCATACTTAAGATACAGATATTGTCTAATAAACTTGAGGTACCCGGGATGTGTAAAGACACACACACACACACACACACACACACACAACCTATATCGAATCCTGTAAGTCATTGATAAAGCTTTCTTGTTTTACCAGTTTAGATTTATAGCCTCTTATATACTTAACCTCTTTAACATCTGAGACAACAATAGTTTCTCTACCAAAGATGATTTCAGGTCACTTTTTACACCCAAGGGTGTACATTTGGAGCATGCAGAACCCCCCAGAATATGAATAAAACATGTGGTGGTCATGTTTTATATATTTATTTATTTATTTTTTTAAATGGACAGTTCATAAAAACATTATTTTATCACCCATATGTTGTTCCAAGCTGATTTTCCTCAATGGCCTTCCAAACTAGATGTAAGGCAGAATGTTAGAGGCTGGCAGCCTGAGTCACCATTCACTTTAATTGCAGCTTTCTTTCCATGCAAAGCAAATGAATGGTGACTAATGTGGTCATTCTGCTTATGTCTTTTTTTGGTAGCAAGACATAGGGGTTTGTAATAACATGAGGGTGAGTAAACAACAGTGATGCTTTCATTTTCATCTCGAATGTCCCTTTAATAACCAGCTGACAGCGAGTTGCAAAGTGTTTTATAAGACAATGATCTGAGTCATTGACACCACTGTTGCCATTGTGAGTGGGTGGGGCTGTTTTGCTTCGAGGTGACAGCATATCTTTTAGGGGCGGCAGATGGGGCCTGGGACATAGTGCATTTTGCATGGACCTGAGGTAAAGGGAGTGGCTATGCACCAATGCAGCTATGCTTTGAATCAGCTACTTTTAAGTTTAGTGGTGTGACTTTACAACATGAAGGGCATCCAGACTAACAAGAAGACCCGAATGGACAAGATAAGTCAAGGAGAGAGGAACTGAGACCATATTGACCTACTTTAATGCAAGGTCTGGAGAGCATGACAGCAGCAGTGCAGGTTGTTGGCATGTCATTTGTGTGTGTTTAATCTGCTGGCCTGGATCCTGTCTTGGTCCGATTAAGAGGTGGTTGACAGTTGGTCAGCTTTTAGATTTAAATCCCCAGAGATCCTGACATTCTGCTGTGTTACATCATCATCGTGAGACTCATGAAACAGAGTAGGTCAACACTTGATCATGATCTCGTGTCAGTAAAAATACTGCAGTTAAAGACCAGCGTCTTAAATCAAAATTTCTGAACATGTCTCATGTAATTGAAAGATTGCAGATCTATTAGTGAACCTGTTGACAGGCGCTGCAAGAGTGTGTATGGTTATCTTATCACCTGCTGTGTGTGTTGCGCCACATGCGGCAATCAAACAATCAATGGGTAATTGGGGTTCAAGACTTGTGACTGTGATTCTTCACTTCATTGATGGTGTGAGCGAAGTGTGTGCGTGTTACTTTTTGATGTCAAGTGTCCATTCCTCTAAGAGATGCGAAATCTAGCACCAATTTAAAGTCTAACACATGCACAAACTGCAAGCATGCTAAATAAAATACAAAAAACATGCAGATAATGCCCACACATGACTTTATTGGACTGTAGTTGGTGGACTGGTGGTAAGTGAAACTTCAGACTGGAATGATTTAATCAACCAATTCCTAAGACGTTTCATTATATATAATTGAAATAATTGGAAGGATTTTTATAGCTATAGAGGTGGATGGAGAGGTGTAGTGTTTTAATGTCATTGGCATCTGTTGTGCATTAAGATTGAGTTAGTTCCTCTTGATTATCTCAACAACCAAAAAGCAAAATGCTTGTTCATTAACGAATGAGGAAGGCAGTTTACTTGGGTTAGGATCCTCAGTGTTTGATGACACTACTCACTGGCTTTCACGACTGAATATAGGGTTTCTATGCTGTATATTAGTGTAATCATACAGGAATGTATGCCATTTCTAGTCTTTGCTGCACACAGATTGGGTCATGTGTCTTAATATGCCAGTTTATGGTGGTTTGGTTGGTTTATGCATGAAAGGCCTTGGCTTTTTTGTAATAATTGTGGTTAAAAATGTTAGTTCTACTACTGTTTGGAAGTTTAGAGTCATACACAACTATTTTTTTAACACCAATGATAAGAAAGGTTTGTTGAGCTCCAAATCTGCATATTTGAAGGATCATGGGTGTTATAAGTAATTCAGCTTTGCCGCCACAGAAAACAATATTCAAATAGCAAACAGTTATTTCAAATTGTAGCATTTCAAATTATTTCTTCTTTTTTGTTTTTAAGCAAAACAAACTCACTCTTGAGTATGTAGTCTCATTCAAAAACATTAAATTGTATCACGACCAACCCTGCATTTTTGAACCGATATAGAATAATCAGATCCTGTGCGATTAGCCCTCATGCTAAATGGGGTTACTTGTCTTGTGTTTGTTTTGTCTGTTTGTCTACCTGTATCTAATACCAGCTCACCTCATCCTCAAAGCACACCTCTGAAGTAGGTTAAACCGGTGTCTATACTGTGCTTAGCACAGTAGGTTACCATTAAATTCTCACTTGCTCTGGATTTGGCGTGAGTGTGAGAGTCAGTTGCGTTTCTTAACCACAGTGAGACAGCTGCCGCAGAACTGACAGAAGAGGAAGTGAAGGAGGTAGATGGTGTTTGTGCTATGAATTCTGAGGCTGTGGCTTCACTGATTGAGCCTCAGGCAGGAAAAAAACTTGATTGTCTTGTATTAACTTCTACATGTAAGATAAACAAAAAAAAACTGTGTACACTTACAAGTGCTTGAGGGCTGATTTTTATTTATTTTTAACTTTTTTTTTTTTTTTTTTGTCGCAGTGAGTGTAAGACTGTCATTTCCTCCGGAAATTAGTAAATGCATTATTAAATACACGCCTGATCTGTGTACCTTTTTTGGTTAGTTGGTATGTTTTTTTTTTTTTTTTTTTTAACCATATATAAAAAATTGAAAGTCAATAAAATAGCATGATTGAAACAGTATTTCAAAACACCAATTAAGATGGCAGCACAATTATTTTCATATTGAGTATGAATTATGTGCTGTATTAAAACCTAGTGAGCCACTCACCATCCAAGATGGTGGACATGGTAAGAGAGAAGTCAATTGTGAACATGTGCTGCCATTTAGAAGTTTAGGAAAAAATACTAATTATTACAGTTATTATGTTTTTACTTTATTCGTAAAATAATTCTGAAATGCATATAC
>JAUMHR010000055.1:8559013-8581300 GCA_032361145.1 Enteromius fasciolatus
TACCATGATTTAAAAAAATAATAATTTTGCAGCACAACTGTATTCAACATTGTTAGAGATGTTTTTTGATCAACCTATTAGTATGATTTCTGAAAGATCATGTAAATCAAATAATGCCTGCTAAAAATTCAGCTTTGAAATACAGCTAGAAATAGCTAGAATTTTATCATTTATTAAGATATTTAAGATATAATTTATAAGATATACACTGCTCAAAGTAAAGGGAACACTAAAACAACATAATGTAACTCCAAGTCAAGCACACTTCTGTGAAATCAAACTGCCCACTTAGGAAGCACCACTTACAGCCCGACACCGTGCAGGACGTTTGGAATTTGTCAGAGAACACCATGATTGGCAAATTCGCCACTGGCGCACTGTTCTCTTCACAGATAAAAGCAGGTTCACACTGAGCACGTGTGACAGAGTCTGGAGACGCTGTGGAGAATGTTCTGCTGCCTGCAACATCCTCCAGCATGACATTGTTTTTCCGCTTCAATACAAAATCCAGACCTCCGTGGGTTGTTAATTTGATATCCATTGATAATTTTTGTGTGATATTTGTTGTCAGCATATTCAACTATGTAAAGGACAAAGTATTTAGTAAGAATATTTCATTCATTTAGATCTAGGATGTGTTATTTTAGTGTTCCCTTTTATTTTGAGCAGTGGGGTGTGTGTGTGTGTGTGTGTATATATATATATGTATATATTATATATATATATATATATATATATGTATATGTGTATGTGTTATTATTATTATTATTGTACAACATTTCACTCAAGTAAATATTTAATGTTTCATAGTTTGCAATTAAAAATGAAATCAATTAGTACATCCAATATTTTTGTTCATTCATGGTATTATTGTTTTAACCGTGTTACATTTAAGTTAACAATATGCTAAAGCCAAAAGTAAAAATCAGTTGAGACACAACGTGAGTTTCCAAGATGTGAGTGCTTTTTGTGTTGCATATGATGTCTAGGATGCTGCCTATGTAGGTAACACTCTAGGTTTTAGAACAGGGCTAAAAGATTACATACTTAAATTTCTTCTTGGGAATCAATAATATCAGTCTCTTTATGCTTGCATAGTCCCATCATACTTCAACTGCATGCATTGAACTCCAGTCTGCTTTGATCCATGAGAGGAAGAGGGAGTGCTGATGTAGCAGTTGCTAGTGAAGATGCTGAGTCGTGGTTTGTGTGTGTGTGTTGCTCCATCCTAAGATGGCGGAGAAGCTGGAAAGATTAGAAATTCTCTGACGCATTTATGTGTTTTTTTTTTTTTTTTTTCTCAGTCTTTTATTCTCTCATGGCTCCTTTTATATCCTCTGTTTTACATTTTCTGTTATCTCCTGAATGCCTTTACGTAATCTATGAAATCCTGCTGTTTGGTGTGTTGGTTCCATCCAAACAAAAAAATTACACATTTGATATTTTATGAAAGTTTGATTGCTCTTGTGTTCATAATCCAAGTGAGCATGCATGATTTGTGGAGTGAAATCCAATGAGTGCCCATTTTAAAACTGGTTTTATATTTTACTAAGTGAATGCTGGTGTTAAGTGAGCATAAAACCTAACTGGCATCTTAATTAAAAGCAGTGCAAACTGGGTTAGTGGGTCAGCGTGAACGTTGCAGTAGCGAGGCAAAGCAGGAGAGCGACCTTCTGCAGTGTTGTGTAATGCTCTCAGAAGGAGATCAGCTATTTAGTATTGCAGAGATGCTGTCGTGTGTGGTGTTTGGTAAACCAGGGCCAGCTCATCTGTCATACTGGGTGTTTGTGCGTGCGTGTGAGAGAGAAAGGGGCGACACATCCAAATGAAAGTCTGGCTTTCATTGGTTGCACAGATACATGAGTGTAATCCCTTCACACAATACTGCGTCGGCCAAAACACAGACTGCACTGACTGTACTGCAGCATTGTGATTTATCTTTCCTTTCTTTCTCTCTCTTTCAGGTCTGCGGGTTGGGCAGGAAATCGTTACCTCATACCCGCAAGTTGCCATGGTGCGCGTCCCGACCCCGTGGGTCCAGTCGGACAGTGACATCACCGTTCTGCGTCACCTGGAGAAGATGGGCTGTCGTCTGGTCAACCGGCCTCAGGCCATCCTCAACTGTGTCAACAAGTTCTGGACCTTCCAAGAGCTCGCCGGGCATGGAGTGCCTCTGCCAGACACGTACTCGTACGGTGAGAGATCATCTTTATATCTGAAACATGGCAATCTCCAATCTGTAATTGGGGGGGGGGGAAAGTTTATATTATTTTCTTTTTTTCAAAGATGCACTGGTATAGAAATTCTTGCCAATACAGAACAAAAAATACATATTACATGTTATGTTACATGTCAAATACATACAAGGCCTTCATCAAAGATGCATGTGTCTCAGGAAACAACGTATTTATCACAATATTAATTAATTAATTTATTTTTTGACCAAATAAGTGCAGTCTTTGAGCGTTAATGTTTTTCTTTTCTCTATGTTATAGAAAAATCATACTAACCCCAAACTTATGAAAAATTGTAGATGCGTGCGCCCCTGTATATCATTCATTCATATAGACAACTGCTGTTTATGTGATGGACTGTTAAAAGAATGAAAGGGGAAGCCCTTATAACTAGCTAAAGAAAACCAAAATGAAAAAGGCAGAGAAAGGGAGAAAGTGGGAGTGGGAGTGGGAGGGGGAGGGGTGTATAACAGCAGTTACAGCTGCTGTAGTGACGTGCTCCTGGCAGAGCTGGTCTGACATACCCTGCATTTTCTCTCTTTCGCCCCCTTGCTTTGAACGCTAGTTCATCTGCTCCGCACAAACCAGCCAAACACATTATGCATCCCAAAGAATCTTTTCTACAGAAGCATGTAGAGGGTACAGAAACATCCAGCAGTTATACTTGCTGCGGTTTGGGTTCGAGCTTAAATTATATTTCCACCCACTCCTTCACATTCTCTTCTCCTTAGACTCTTTCCATATGCTTCTGTTTGTTTAATCTTGAAAATATTGCATTAAATTAAAATAGTTTATTTACCAAACATTAACGGTTATTTTCACGTTGTCTATCATTTTGAGGTAGAAAACCATTAAACCTATAGCCTGTTTTGTTTGTCATAGATTTTTTAAATACCATTAAAGCATAAATAACAGACCTGCTGAACTCTGTCATTTGTCTCGAATGAAAATGTTACTTTTCACATTTTTACAAAGTGTCACAGACATGTGGCCATCATGTTTCTCCTAAAACATCTTCAGGCCATTAACCTTGAAAAACTGGCCACGTAGTACTGTCCAGGAAATGGGGAAACACCATGCGTGGCAAAAAAATCTGTCAGTCTTGCAGACCTTCTCATGTGGATATTGAATGTCTCAGTGTTGCTTGTTTCATTAGCGCTGTTTGCATCCTGCTCTGGAATCTCTCACTCAAATTATATCTCACTTTAAATTACATTCATTACATATTCACTAACCAACATATGCACGTGTGTGTGTGTTTGTGTCTCTAGGAGGACACGACAATTTCCGCAAGATGATCGATGAAGCCGAGCCACTGGGTTACCCTGTGGTGGTGAAGAACGCTCGTGGACACCGAGGTAAATCACTGATTCTAGAACAGCCATGTGCAGAATGGGTCCTTTGGGGACTGGAAAAAAAAACAGGCCACATTAGACTTAGATCTGGGTGCTGACAAACATTCAGGAGCGCTGGGAACACAAACGCCTCAAAGTTATACAGCACACAGGATCTCTCCAAATAAAGAAATCAGGCAGCTCGGAAACATCATCTCTTTTACCTTAAAAACAAAGGTTGTCTTTCTTTCTCGCTCCCAGTGCACATAAGGCGTCTTTGTCCTGCACTGTTTTTTCAAGCACATTTGAAGTGCGTGTGTGTGCTGAAAGCATCATTTTCTTTTCAACTGCTTTTGTTTTAATGGTAGTTGCTGCAATCAGGCAGAATTACACAAACGGCTCTGAATGAACTCGTGGTCAGACTAAAAGTTGCTTTGATGCCAAGACCAGCAGCCACACCTGAAGAAAATTATTGAACTATGTGATTACCTTATGATATAATACACTGTAATAATATTTCAGTTTTGTGCTACAATAATTCTCCCAGATCAGCCCAATCGACCTGTGCATGCAGGTTCAGAATGATGCTGCAGGTCATGTCTGCAGGTTCATGCATGTGTCGATCCGTGGAGTTGTTGTGAAATGGTGTATTGCATCATGTTGCAGGTTTTGCCTGAAATTAAACATGTGAGGCTTGAAAATTAATGTTATTTATGATGTTCATTTACAAATTGCTTAACCATTTTATTGGTACAAATCTGTTAATGGAAATGTTTTATTGTATATTTTTTATTTACAATGGACTACTCGCCCTTTACGTTCAGATATATTAGTAAAATAATAAATTTCACTTATTAAATGTTTTTATTCTAGTTATACTTGATTCTTAAAACACACTTCTTTTTTTTTCATCTGTATCTAGCAGTGGCCATAAACTGGGAAAGTCATGGAAATTATTGGTTTGAGCTGTGGGAACACTGGTTATGTAAAGCAGGACTGGTGTGCACACATTTCAGTCAAACCTTTGTTAAAAAGTGTATTGGGTCGATGAACTATAAATGAAAATAAAGGTCATAGTTTTGACCTTTGTTAGGCTGTGACATGTTTTAAAAGGTTTCCTTTGACCCATGAGAAATTGGGTTAAACATCTGGATAGTTCACACATCACTTTTTGTGGCCTTGAGCCAGGCACTTAACCCCTGGTTGCTCTAGGGGGCCTCTCCCTGCTATTAGTGTCTTAAGCATCTTCTTGGATCTATTAGATGACAACTATACAATTCTCTTCTCTTACTCCTTTTGTTCCTTAAAATCAAGTAGGACATTCTGTGTCCAAATACATGCTTCTACACATGGCGGTGTATTTATTATTATGTGAAAGGGATGAATTTGACACTGATTGGCATTCTGGACCGTTACAGGTTGATCCTGTTTTATATGGTTGCTGTGCAGAGAAGTCAATCATCAATTGAGCATCTGGCAATGACTCTTTGAACCGTACCTATTACATAAGTCTATTTTTAGTTTATTTCTGAGAAAGTCAGTGCACGTTTCCCCCTGTTAAAACCTCACTGCTGATAAATTTGCACAGAGTTGGACTTTAATGGTGTCACATTTTTGATCTATACAGGTAAAGCTGTGTTCCTGGCCCGGGATAAACACCATCTCTCAGACCTGTGTCACCTGATTCGCCATGATGCCCCGTACTTGTTTCAGGAGTATGTGAAGGAGAGCCATGGGCGGGATGTGCGAGTGGTTCTGGTCGGAGGGAGAGTGATTGGATCTATGCTGCGCTGCTCTACTGATGGACGCATGCAGAGCAACTGCTCACTTGGTACTGATTTTTGACTTGGGATGTAAAATTTACTTATATTTATAATGTACATATAGAGTCCTGTTTATTTTTGTCTTACTAGTTATTTTACCACTGTTAATATACTGTAATACAGCTTTTACATTGAAATGAATTACATTTTTTATTTCTTTTTACGTTTGGCTTTTTTTTTTTATTATTTTTGCATCTAATAACTCAACTTCATATTAGTTTAAATTTTAATTTCTCTAGTTTTATCTGACAACACTTTCCAAAATTCCCAGTTAGCGCCTCTGCTCATGATTTCACTTTTTTTTTTTTTTTTTTTAGGTGGGGTGGGAATGATGTGCCCCCTCAGCGAGCAGGGGAAGCAGCTCGCCGTGCAGGTGTGCAATATTTTGGGGATGGACGTCTGCGGAATCGACCTTTTGCAGCTAAATGATGGTTCCTTTGTGGTGTGTGAGGCCAATGCCAACGTGGGCTTCATCGCATTCGACCAGGCTTGTGGGATGGACGTGGCTGGCATTGTGGCCGACTATGCCCTCTCCCTCCTGCCAAGCCGCCTCAGCAGGAAGATGTCCCTGCTCTCTGTGGTCTCCAGCACCAGTGAAACGAGCAGCGAGCCTGAGGTCTGTATCCCGAACGAGGTGATAATCCCTAGAGAGGTGTGTATTCCCAATGAGATCTGCCCGCCCGGCGCTACCTGTGCCATCCCTGACGGCGTCTCCACCATGAGCACAAGCTCCACCTCCAGTGAGAGCGAGGCAGATCTAACCGAAACTGGCCCCGCTCCCGTCACCGCAGATCCCGCCTACAATATCAACTCCCTTCTTGCGAGTGAGATAAAACTGTTGACTGAGTGAGCTGGAAATACAGCCACAAACACACACACATATACACACAGATATACACAAACATCAAAGAGCGACACACACTGAAGCGGACATTATACATGCAGATGCACACATGTAATTATACTAACCCTCCCTGTAAACCCCCATCTGAGGCTGCTCCCCTGATGTTTCTTCTCCATTGACAGACTATAGAATTATACAAGTGTACAGTGCAGTTGGAAGTGCACTAGATAGTGTACGCTCCAGCCTGGCTATAGTGCACCAGCCGAATATGCGTTTGCCACTGTAATTTGAGGGTGCATGCACTGTAGAGTGGTTTTACCGGGACGTGATTCCCAAATGTAATCTTTCAGCTACCATCAACTGGATTCTGAACTGTGGGTTAGGGTACACACACACACACACTGACATACACCTAAGGACATACTAAAGTCTGTATTATAGAGAGAGAATGAATGAATTTTGTCTGTTACAAACCTTGTGGTAAAGCCTGGCTGATGGTATAATGCATTGCATGTGTGGGGTGAGAAAAAGGAAATTAAATGGACCCAAATTTCAACTGTCTACCAGGATACAAAGGCACATACCTCCCTGCCCTCAAAAAAGCCCACACAGACAGACATAGAGGGACAGCAAGAACAAAAACTGGAAAGCTGTGAATATTCTCATCCATCCCAACTCTTTTAAAAAGCATGAATGAGTATGAGTTGTTTTAGTCTGTTGCAGTGGCTGCCTGAAGTAAATGAATTACTGCTGATCAGACAGGCGTAAAGGTTTCATTTGCTTTGCCGGTGTCAGTAAAATTGAATGACTGAAGTGGGACCCGTTTTGAATTCTCTTCCTTAATGTGTAAGTGAGGATTTGGGCCGTAGGAACGTAAGTCTCACAGCAATCTTCTGTTTGGTAATTCTGTGAACGAGGCAGCCATTTTAGAAATCCACCATTTTGAACTGTTTACGGATCAATAGTATGGAAGATATTGTGAATGGAAAAACTTGCTGAGCTTCTTTTTTTCCAATATCTACTGCGCAAATCTGCAAATGACCACATGCTGATCTGCATGTCTGCCACCCCGAAAGCAATTTCCCACATATTAGAGTAAGAACAGCGAGTTGCATAGAAATAGAGCAAGTAGACTTTTAAATACTAATGTTTTTACCACAAGGGCTGAACGATTTGCCAACACTAAGCGCTGACGATGAATAAGCTATTTGTCTTCAACGATTTGTTTGTACTGCAACAATAAAACTGAAGTGTCAACTCAAATGGGTGCTACAACTCTTAATTCAGCCCGGTGGTCTTAAAGCCAGTGATAACCTGAAAGAAAACCAGGAACATTTGCGCTAAATTTACATGTATTTGTACACAGAGTTACATCTGTACGCCACATGTTTCTCATAAGTCTCTATTTAAACTTAAGCAACTCTATTCACGTCCCTTTTCTACCTGATCGCGTCTCAATATGCGCACATTCTTCATTTCAGCACATTTGCATGTAATGAAATTCACATCGAGTCTTGAGGATTCCATACAGCAAACCTAAAGTGGACCAAGCTCACAATCCAAGCCAGCTCAGAATGGTTTACAATGTTAGACGTCATAGTTTAGATTTTAGAATTAAATGTGAGTCCAGACTTTAGACGAAGTCGTTTACATTAAGATGCAATATAGGTTTGAAATTTAGAGTCAACTCAGGGAAGCAGCCTTGATCAAATTCCTCTCCTTGGAAACATGTGACACATTCATGCTCTACAGTCCTGCCTATGTGTATCAATAAACAAAAGGACAAAGCGTTATAAAATAAGAAGAAACAGATGCTGTGAGACCTGATGGTTACATGCACTCTTTTCTTGTTTTTATAATATTTAGTGTTCTGTTGTCTTTTTGTTTTCCTAATTTATTTCTTTTTTTAGTAAAAGGAAAAACTGGTTTATATGCGATAATCTTGCTTGGGAGAGATTGAAGCGTGACGAAGGGTTTTGGTGTGATTGGACTGAACAGCCGTTGACCACCTGAGACGCACACACACACACACTCTTCTCACCGCCCCCTCTCAAGCGTTGTGATTTGCCGTCTTGTGTGTGTGTGATGTGTTCCATCATTCCATGCACTCTCCACCTCTTCCCACACAAGAACAAGTGTCCCTGTAAACTCCTGACACTTTTTGGCGTTCGCGATAACGCACCATATGGTTGTCAAACTCTTACAATATCTGCCTCCACTTCCTAGGACAAAACAGGAAGTCTTTTCTCCCCTTATGTTAAATAAACCTGTGTGATTCCAAGTTTTAAGGCGTAATAAAATGCAAGTTCAGAATGGAGAGGCCAACTCCCATGACAGCAGTTCAAAAACTTACATCTGAACCGAGTGTTACAATGGCATCATCAGATCTGCCACTCATCAATATGACCTAATTAAGGTACCACTATGCCCCTCCGACTTGAGTTGCAATTAACGTAGCATCACATAACTAAAAATAAAGAACAACAGTTGCTGCTAATGAACACTTAGTTCTCTGGTATGGAAAAGGGAAATGTTTTAAGACTCCATGTGTTCATTTCATTGCCTCTTTTATTTGAATTATTTTTTTTTAGTGGGAACCTTAATGCCAAAAACCAAGCAATGTTGTATAATTTAAAACAAGAAATGACTAGTGATAGAACGCTAACATTGATGTTATGTGTTATTACGTAATAATACCAATAATACCAATAAAGACATTTTAAAAATGTCCAGAACGTGAAATTGTGTCAGCTTGTCTATTTATCTTACATCACAGTTGACAGGCCTTTTTCACTGATCTGTTGAAAGATTTTTGCTTAAAATGTGGTCACTTTTTCCGTTCTGCAGATTTTCGCAGGCTGAACTCAGTCATTTTAATAGGAATCCACTCCTTGGTGAAAAACGGCCCTGTGCAGATGGTCACAAATTCACTGCACTGACAATCAGAAATCTGCTTGGTTTTATAGTAACATGAATGTGAGCTCTGCTCGCCCACAAAAGTTTGTGACCTCACCATAATTATACATCAATAATCTCCCAACATCCATCAATTATAAAGACACTGCTGTTGTGCTGTATATTGTGATCCTTTTTGACTTTTGCTTTTGGGTTGTAGGTTAGTGGCCAGTCTTATTCCAAGTGTTTTTCAGCATGCTGTAGTAGATTATGGATTGACTCTCTCAGTGTGTTTTGCTCACTTAACGCTTGGATCAACACCTCAGCCTTCTGCCCATACTCCAAAGCCTATATACACAAACACAAAAACATACAAGGAATATATACCAAAAACAAAAAAAGACAACCTAGTTTCCACACAGAGAAAGAGAGGAACACTATCACCTGTATAATGTTTAGAGAGTATGTTGTAGTTGAATGAATAATAGGATGTAAACAGTTTGATGTAAGAGCTGACGAGTTGTGAAGTGATAAATCAGGGTGTTTAGCTGTAGTTTGATACGAGAGCTGGGAGTGAACAAGTTGGCTATAAGAACTGGTGATTTAAGCTAAGAGTCTTAAGATGTAGGGAAAGTAGGATGAATCCGAAAGCAGAATCCCATTACAACCAGAATAGCAGTGGAACAGTCTGACTGCCAATTTCCAGCATGGCTTTAGTCTTTAGTGTTAATCTGCACTGAACCACTTAAACATATTCAGAGCACAACATCTATCCAAGTCAATGGAATTGATTTGGTAGTGCAGGGCACTGTTGAGTGTTGAATTCAGGAGCATACTGTAAATGTATCTCATGAAGTGTCTGAATGGAATACTTTAATTAGTCTATTTTATTGTTTACCTTGGTGTAGTTGTTGCACAGTAACCACAGCATAGCCAAAGAATGAGCCAACATGGCTGACTGGTCAGTGCGGGGCTTCACACACTGTTCCTCAAACTCTAGGATACATCTCAGCATCTGCTCAGTCTCCACACACTGGGCCTCATCTACACACAAAAGAGGAAGATCAATGTCAGCCATAATAGTCACAGGTGAGTGCAGCAGTTTGAGCTGAGAAACCAGATCTGTCTGCAAAGAGGCTGAATGAGGAATTCTGTTGAATAATCTTTAGGAGATATTTAGAAATGTGATCTACCATCTAGTGTTTTGAAATATAACCCTTATACAGAACTGCTCCCGTCTGATATTGTTTGTAAGGCTGATAAACTAGCTAATAATTAACCACTTTGAGATGATCTGAATTGGCTGTTAACCCAGCAAGCTTGGTCCATCAGAAAAAGTGTTAACACTCCCAGGTGTCAGTTTAGAAATCCACCAACGACCACGTCTATGAATAACATATTTCTAAATAATTTTACTACCTAAAAATATTTACACAACTGTTCAGAAATCTGGTCGGTGAGATTTAAACATCTATTTACATGCAACAGTTCAAAAGTGACAGGAAAGACTATGAAAGAAAAAAACATAGGCTATATATATATATATAAACATTTTTTCTATTCATCAATAACTGCTGAAAAATCAGCTTTGCCATCACAATAACAAAACAATATATTTTGTAGAATATATTTATATAGAAGAGTTATTTTAAATTGTAGTAATATTAATATAATTTATTAAGTATTATATAAGTATATAATCAGTAGTTCATTTTGTTATTTTCTAACATTAAATTTCAAGCAATTCAAACAAACACAACAAACAATAGTATTTTTTTTATAAATTAAAGGGATACTCCACACCAAAAGGAAAAATTTGTCATGAATCACATACCTCCTTGTCATTCCAAACCAGTAAGGATCCAGTAAAGTATAAAAAAACATTGTCAGAATACTCCATTCGTGGTCAAATCTTAATGTTATAAAGTGGCAAGAATAGTTTTTTTACGCAAAGAAAAACAACTTTATTCAATAATTCGTTACTTTGCAATCACTGTAGCACCATTATGGAGAATATCCACTGAACACACTGTGTACGCTGTTCTGTGTCAGCTGTGCCGCAAGAATGCATGGTTTTTGTTTAAATCAATGTAAATATGTGTAGAAATATATTGCTGCTGGCAGAAGACTGTATGTCTGCTGTGTCCCAAATAACACACTATGTACTTACACTCAACCATATAGTGTATGAATTATATATATATATTTCTTTGTCATTAATAATCAGAGTCTGATAGCAACCCCTTCACAATGTTATTAAAGCTGTGACAGTTGAGTGCATGAAGTGTTCAGCACTCCACACTTCATTGTTTCAGTTATTTAAGTGCATCAACAGGTATGTGCACATTTTATTTTTGGAATCTTCAGTGTGAACACACCACTTGCATTATTTCTACTACAAAATGTCATTGAACACTGCGTAAGTATGTGATTTGCGCATATTCTCCAAAATGGTGCGACAATTTGACACAGAGAAGACAAATTATTGAATAAATTCATTATATCTATTTTCTTTATGTACAAAAAGTATTCTTCATAACATTCAATGTCTGACAATGTCTTTCATATTTTACTGGATCCTTGACAGTGTAATTTACTTGGCAGTAAACGGGACAGTCACAAGCCCCACAGTTCTCATAAAATATCTTAAATTGTGTTCCGGTTTGGAACGACATGGGGGTAATTGATTAATGACAAAATGTTCATTTTAGGGTGGAGTATCCCTTTAACATTATTACGCTGATATAACATTGAATGTATTCATTTATAAACAAAGTAGGAATAATTATGCTGATAACTATTGCATTACCAAAATCTAACAAATAAAACTGTACTGTACAGTGTTACAGAGATGCTTGACTGAATACAGTAAGTGTAGTTTCATGCTTCATTGACCGCTGACACAATATGACTGTCTGCCCTACAGAGACAAAAAGAATAAAACTGGCTAGTCTGTGTCCTTGTTTGATACCAGGTCATGCTTGTTGTTGTAGCTCTGTGCAGAGCAAGGCCGGCTGAGCTGTTTCCTGCTATAGAGTCATCTGGTCAGAAGTTATAATATGATGTGGCTGGCCAGAGGGCGGAACCAGTCCACTGACCTCGGGTCAGTCAGTATGAGGCCAGAGAGCAGGAAGGATCAAGCATGACCACTGACCAGCCAGCCTCGCTATGCAAAGCCGGCCACGTCACTGTAAGACCAAAACACCGCTGATGTTAATAGGCTTAGAGAGAGAACTAGGGCAGGAACGCCGCACGTACTCGCGTCTGTGTCATGTTTGATCTCAGTCATCAGTCGAACCGACTAGGTTTTGCTCTAGGACACAACCGCATGGCTCTAAATATAACACTAACCTCATATGAACTACAAACGAAACACAATACTTACAATCATAGGGTATAGGCTGCTACAAATCGATATAGATAAAAGAAATCCACACCACACAGATGTGACATTTCATGCTATCATGTATACTATCTATACTGAAAACTGTGTGAAATGGGTGATTTGTCAGATTTCCTGAAAAGGATAAATTCGTTGAACAGGAGCATCTGTAAACTTAACAACCCAACTGTTTGGTGTTTTAGGAACAACAATCTTTATGCATACACTAAGCATGGCAAGACTTTAATAGAGAAGAACAGTGGGCAGAAACAGAAAGTGAATGATAAGGATTGTTAACATTAAGCAGGCCTGTGTCAAAATAACACAGAACTACTTCTGCATAGTGACAGTAAACCTCACCCACCTTGAAGACTTCACAATGCCAGCATTCATGAAAAAGCTGCATAATGCTAAAATGTGAAAAATATGCTTTCACAATCTTAAAACCTGGACAATTGGAGCGCCAGGATGAGCTCAACATCTAGCCTTGCCAGTTCTATCACCTGACTTAAATATTATATCAAAACATTATGGACCGTTTTAGAGAGAAGAGTGAAAGGTAGATTTCCTACAAGGCTCAATTTATTAAATATTACTACAATTTAATTACAATTAAAATAACTGTTTTCTATCTGTATTTATTCTAAATCTAATCTATGTGACAGCAAATCATTCTAATGTGTGACCCTGGACCACAAAACCAGTCCAAAAATACATTGTATGGGTCAAAATTACTGATTTCCATACTGAAATCCTTAGGATAGTAAGTAAAGATCATGATCAAGATCATTTAGTCAATTTCTAACTGAAAATATATTAAAACTTAATTTTTGATTAGTAATATGCATTCATAAGATCTTCTTTTGGACAACTTTAAAGGTGATTTTCTCAGCATTTAGATTTTTCTGTACCCTGATTTTCATATTGTTGCATTGTTTACTCGTATAGTTGTATCTCTGTCAAATATTACCCTATCCATCCATCATACATCAATGGGAAGCTTATTTATTCAGCTTTCAGATCATGTATAATTCTTAATTTCGGAAAATTAACACTTGACTGGTGACTGGTTTTGTTGTCCAGTTCTTTGATGAATATAAAATATTATAAATGTTACTATAACAGATTAATTTAATGCATCTTTGGACATGAATATACATGACTACATACACACACATATACATATGCTGATTGAATGAATAACGGATTGGGTGAATAATGTTTGCAGGTGTCTCTTTGTGTAGGTTTACTTTCTTTATGCCACTCACCAAAACACTCCTTTGGTTGAGCGGCGCTCTGACTGATGTCATCCATCAGCTTACACAAGTGAGCGTGCCATGAATTTGCCACCTGTATACACGCACACAATGTGATGAGAGACATTTCACAAAGACAGATGTCTGAATGTGTGCTGATAGTGGGTGTGCCTACCTCTGTGTAAAGCGAATGGGCAATGTCAGGCTTGTTTTGCTTCAGAAACACATCAGCCATAAGGAAATATCCTCCAGACATCACGGTACTGTCCAAACCAAACATCTCACTGGCATAGTACACCTACAGTATGGAACAGTAACAGTAACTGGAACAGTAATGTACAGTTAATACACAAATAAATAAGTTATTTTATAAACTGGATTGTTAAAATATAAAATATGGATTGTTACAACTGACTGTTCAGAATGAAGTATTTCAAAGGGCCTTGCAATATTCTTACAAAATCCTAATATATTACCACACAAACACGTATCAGCAATAGGTCATGGCAGATAATTATGTGCATGCAATCCAATAACAGTGTTCCACATCTTTTAGGACTCACGTCATTGGCATAGTGAGTGAGAGCAGATGTGTATTTTCCCGTGGCAGCATGCAGGCGGCCCAGGGTTCTGTGTAGCTGATGAAGGACAGTGTGACTGCAGCCTGGTGTTTTCATTACTGTCCACTCGGCCTTAGACAGATACTCATGTGCCTGGGAGAGAGAACCCAAACCTACACACACAAACAGCATATATTATGAAAAAAAGGTCCTTGGTGCCTCTTGAGAGCCTGGCTATTTAGAGGGTCTTTCCACTCAATGCAACCATCTTTCATGTTTCTGTTGGAATAGACATCCAGTGTATTAAACATGCCTGTCTGGTTTGCTCATCTGTCAAACAGAAGATGAAAGCAGCCGCTGTGAATTCTCACTATTCAAAACGTCGCATCTATCCATATAGACAGAAGCTTAATAATCAGGGGTGTGTTTCAATCCGCTCCCTAGTTCAACAGTGCTCTGCCCAGGGAGTTGGCCATTCCTAGGGCCATTCTCATCATCAAAACCATTCCATGTTCACTCCCAACAAATCCACTGAATCCAACATCATCCAATCCAGCATCAGCTGCTCAGTAAGTAGTCACTTACTGGAAATGTTGTCATGTTTGCAGTCTCTCTAGCTCTCCATGTAGACAAATCTGTATTTCTGTCTTTAAAACCTTTCATAATGTGCACAAAAGAGAAGCATCCCTGCAAATTATGTTTTTATAAGATGAATTTAAATATTATGTAATAAAAAAACTAATGTTTTATTTTAATAACTGAATAATAATTGTTTATTTATTTTGCAATTTTGTTGTAAATTTGTCTGTATACTATAACAATTTAATTATTATTTATTATAAATGTTTTATGTTTTAATATATTTAAAAATGTATATATATATATTTTTTAGCAGAAATAAATTAATTTTCAGCAGCCATTATTCCTGACTGTAGTCTCACAAGATCCTTCAGAAATCATTCTGATAAGTTGATTTGATGCTCAAAAAACATTTATTATTATCATTATTGTACCTCTTGATGTTTTTGTGAAAAACATGACTTTTGGTTAGGATACAGAGAACAGTATTTGTTTGAAAAGGAATCTTTTGTAATATAAATGTCTTTACACTCGCTTTTGAATAATTCAGTGCATCCTGGCTGAATAAAATGATTCATTCTTATAAAATATTTTACAGATTTTTTGGTAAGCATTTAGTTCCTTGTTTAATTAGATTACTGCATGAATATTATGTTTGCACATTACCTGTTTTACATAAAAAAATGCAGGACAAGCATATTTTTTTTAACAGCTGTTATGTAGATGCGCTATACGTGTTATACAGTGAGGTTGTTTATTAATACCAGATGCATTTTAATGTACAGTTTCTCATCGCAGAAATTGAGATGCAGCTCATGACGAAGTGCTTTCAGCGCAAGAGTTTTTCATTCAGACATTACACATCTGCATGACTAGTCTGCCACATCCTGAATTACATAACAAGTGTCTCTCTCCGCAGTTCATGTCCAAGCACCGCCCTTGAGCCCACCAATAGACCGCCCCACAGGAAGTAAACAGGGCTCTTTGCCAGCCTCAGATTTTAGCAAACGTTTGTTTCCATTCTCTCCTGAAGTGGAAGTTATTGGCTGTCAGCCTCCAGAGAGGTTCAGAAAGTGAAGCAAACTGTGAAGTCTACCAGTGGCTTTTAATCTAATGGACCTTAGAGAGATTTAAAATTAGTACAACACTGTGTTGGTTTTTGCAGATAGGTTTCTATGCGTGTCTCACCTATATTAGCCTGTGCGAGCAGTAGATAAGCTGGTACCAGTTCAATAGCACAGGATCCGTACACCCGCATGGCCCAGCGCAAGGATAGGAGAGCGGCCGGTAATGCATCCTGGAACCTTTTCTTGTACACCCACCTCTGCGCCTCTAAATGAGCAATCTCTACTAGATGTTTCTAGTGTCAAAAACACACAAATCGCAGACTAATTAGATATCTGCCCTGCTGGCATCCCTTTTGCACCAATTTATGTGTTGGAGTGCATACAAACCTGCTTCCTCAGTGTTTGTTTGTGGTGGTGCTCTCGGTCGGACTGCAGCGTGCCGAATGGTGCAGGTGCATGGATAGATACCAGCAACGGACAGACTTTTTCATGAATACTGGTCCAGTCAGTCTGCTGGTGGTCAGAGTTACTACACTCACACAGACACACACATTCCAGAGACCTTTAATGTTTTCATAAACAGCTAACTATACATACTATACCCAAACTCAAATAGAAAACGTATTTGAAAAGGTATTAGATTTAGCTAATTTCTAAGTTGGTACATGTGTACACATACATGTTGGTATGGTTTACGGGACTACTGTACAAACTAGCTATTTTATAACCCCCACCTCTCACACACACAAAACACAATTTAATATGATTTTAGGCCATTTGCTTTACAAAAACACAGGAAGTGTCCTCATAAACCGTGTTCACATTGTAATACCTATGTCATAATACGCATTTGTGCCCCATAAACCATAAAAAACCTGTACTGCCTGTACACATACACACGTGTTCCAACTTGTAATACAATCTCCTTTTGTGATACAGACACAAAATGAAGCAATACAGGTTCGAAATAAAATGACTGAGTAAATAAACATCGAATTTTCATATTACATTTAACTATCGCTTTAAGAGCTGCCCGTCAACGAACATTCTGTTTCTGTCCAGGTTTTATCGATATGTATTTGCATGTAGACGGGTTGTGAGGATTGTGGCGTCTTTAAAAACAGCAAGTGAAAACTCCACGCATGCACACAAAACACATACATTTTCCAGTCATAATTCTTTCTCCTTTTTTCCTGGTTGGCTTTAAGCACGCATGGCTGGCTATTCTCTTCCCTCTGCACATAATTTCTCCTCCAGCTGTTTGAACTCGTTCAACCTTTCCATCTCTGCAGTAACGCGGCCAAGAAGAACGTGCGCATGATGTTTGTCTACAGTGCCACCTGCTGTCCGCACGCGCAATCACGCGATGGAGCATTACGTAGGCTATTACTTGTTTAAAGGTCGGAAAACAAGTTGGTTATATAAATAAAGACCCAAACACACATACACCAGAAGAGACTCACCAGTAAAATGTGACCAGGCATTTTGCGCACTGAAGTTTTGCAGGTTTCTGGCATAGTTCGCACAGCTTCTTCACTCCTTTAGGATTTGCTAGTGGACTGATGGTGAACGACATCCCAAATAAATTTAATCGCAGCTGTTTTAATCGTTTCAGCCTTCAAAATGTGCTTAAAATGATACGGACACTTTTATTTTCCTTTTGACCACAAGCCGTTTCAAGATTTTTCCAAATACGACTCAATTCAACTCAGGCAATAATGAATTCTTCCTTTCTCTCTTGAGTTAGTAGTGTTTTTCAAATGGGTTACCAAGGAGACGACCCCGGGGCACCTGACTAGGATTTGTCTGCCTTTGTTTTATTGTCTTGTTTTTTATATACAAGATAGTTTTGTTTTTTTACAATAGCGTTATTATTGTGTTTCAATTGATATTTTACATACTTATAGTTAAAACGTTTAATTTGCAAAATCGTGCTAGTTAATAGCCATCTTGGCTAGTTAGGCTAGTATTTACTTGAGTGATAAAACTTCACTTAACGATAAATTATTAACGTTAAACTAACTGTACGTAATTGCTTTCTTGACCACAGTCTAGATTTGAGAGACCGGGGCTTACGTTAGTTGTCACAGAGGTTTATTTGTCACTTCTGGCAAACGTCCAATTGAAATGTGAAGCGTTGATTTTGTTTTTTCATATTTATCCATCTAAAGACGGAACTGTTTTCATGCATGCTATAGGACAACTTGTAAACATTATCAATATTCAAAGTTACATGCATTCATTTATCATACGCCAAAGCAACTGTTAAATGAGAATATAAGCGGCTGAAATTAATTTCAGGACGCAAATAGCGATATTATTACTACAGCAGATGGGTAAAAAATGATTTAACGTTATACACCAAACAAAGTTTACACGTCCATATTTCTTCAGTGGCTTATATATTTTCCCGATTTTGTGTCATAATTGCGGTATTATGCACGTTATATCGACCCCATATATCGACAATAGGAAATAATTGTAAAAATATTGAATAACGTCTCGTAAAATTTAAAAGTCTACATAGAAACTGACTTGGGTGAATATTTATCGGGTAGGTTTTTATAGTAAAAACAAACAAAAAAGCCATAGTGCACACAACATAAATCATTATTTGATCATAATTTACACATTTCACTCACAGTAATAACTCATTAAAAAAAAAAAAAAGTTTATTGATTTGCTCATCCACACACACAAAAAACACCAAAACAAAATCTCACACGTGGTTTAAAATACCTAAAATCCAATTATTTTTCCTTTGCCCGGAATACCTCATAAGGGCTAGACTCTACCCCCTCTCCTAAATTAATCATGAAATTGTGAGTTTGCATGGAATCTCTGTGCACAAACACACACACAAATACAAACATTTCCTAAGCCTGTCTCTCTTTACCTCAGTCAGTTGTCTTTCTGATATGATACAGATAGGCTGCTTAGTGTTACTTCTGTTACATCGACCCCCTATTAAAAGCGGGAATACGACGATGGAAAAATGAGGAGAAGCGTAAAAAGGCTTTCCCCCTCGACAAAGCATTTTCTCAGGGTGGTCCGTTTTCTCTATACAGCAGTATTTTCCTTCACACAATTACCAACACTAATAAGAAATCCACCTGCTACACAGTGGAGTGGAGTTTAGGCCGCTCTGATGCTGTAAACAGAAGTGCAGTCGGAGCAGCGATACTGAAAACGACTCGTTAACACCGATTCTCTTTGTGCTTTTAGTCACACAGCTACTGTTATTCAGCTCTGAGATAACATTACCAGAGAATATACAAGCGCACATCCCTCAGGACCCGCACCGATACATGTCTGCTCAGGAAAAAAAACAGAAAGTCAAAGAAATTGGCTTACACCATAAATGCTGTGTAACTCAAGATTATGAATTTCACCTTAAATGTATCTAATTAAAGTGCACGATACAAAATTGTCATCTGCTGTGACTTAACAATGACACTAGAAAAGATTTACTACTGCCTGAAAAACAAAACAACACAGCTTTTCGACTGCATGACTCACAGCAGCCAGCAGATGGTGGTGCGTTCCTCCTTTTTTTTAATGTTTTCACCTGAAACGGACTCACTCTAGAGAGCCAAAGCTGTCAATGATACGTTTGCGATGTGCTAAATCTTGTTCTTTAGCTGACCTGAGAGTCGTGTTGTTTTTCCACACTTTCAACTAATTCAAAAAGCAGAAGGAATAAAATGGCTTGAGTAACTTTAAGAATATACCTTCAACTATGTCAGAAAGAGCACCTTAGTGAGTGCGGGTTAACACTAGCAAAACCTGAAATGAAATCATCTTTATTTCAAGCCAACGCGAACTCAGTACCGTGTTTGTTGCTGGCTCGGTCTAAAATGAAAGCCTCTAATCTTCCTTAATATGATACAAAGAGCAAATTAATATCAGACTATTAACTTAAAATCATTCCGCATCTTTTTGACAGTAAAAATCTCTGTATAAAGGGTCAGGAGTTAGTACTGTTACACGTATGGCTGTTAAATACAAATAAAACCTGTATGCAGACAGAAAAGGCACCTAATCAAGGCACAGGGTTTGTTGGCAGCTGTAATTAAAACAGTTTCTAGACATTTAAAATCAATGGTTAAAAAAATACACTTGTAAAAAGGATCCCCTATTTGAATGTACCATAGTGAAACTCCTCATCTTCATTAATGCTCAATGAAATAAAACAGCTGAAGCACATCTCTAGCAGTCTTTTCATGTGAAGAAGTGAGAACTGCCTGGCCAAAACAAGACATTTGCAATATTGTGTCTACTGTAGTTCCTAAAAATGGTAACCACAGAAATCTTCATGCTTACAGCACAGAGACTAAAGAGTTGGATAATCAGAGAAAGATCATGATCAGGAAGCAGCCTTTGAAAAAAAATACATTAAACAGCACTTGGAAACAAAACTTCTGCCATGCAAAGGCAAAACACAGTAATTTCACGTTTTGCTATATTTCATGAGGTTTTTCCAGTCCCGTGACAGATTGTATCTAAAATAATCTGTTCAGAGCACAAAAGTTCATTTTCAAGTCTTGACACAATTCTGTGTTTTGCCTTTATATGGCAGTCCAGTAAAGCCTGCCACTATTTTCTACCAGCCAATCAAACAGGGAAGATTACATACACTTACTAAAAAAGGAGAAAAAAAAAATCACTCCCAACTTAAAAAGAAAGTATCCTACATATAATAATGACCTATAGTCCAAAAACACTATATTTCTATGATGGAAGATAAACAAAAGAGTAAAATATCTCCCTCTTCCATGTCTTGAACTGACAAATTCTGTGCATGTTCTTTAAAATGTCACACATCATATTATTCTCATAAAAAATTTGAAATGTGCATTTTGTGGTTTCATTTAAAGGTCAAAAACTAGGAATGCTCTCTTTATGGTTATAATATATACCGAAAAAGGTGAATTTTGACATTAAGGTGTGGAGACACCCCCGTATCGAGAACGACAGTAACATCTGAGACGTTTGTGGAATTGCATAAAGGAGAATTTCTAGGCATCATCGTCATTTGTGCCGTTTTAAACACGGGGTGAGAATCATGAAGTAATGCATTAGAGGGGAAATGATTTGTGTTTATCATTTTGAACGGTCAAAACCGGAAGACATGGATTGTTGGTGTGTGTGCGTACAATGTTGTTTCCTCCAATTGCCTTGCATTGTCAGCTCATGCATCCCATGCTTCTCCATCCGCCTCCTTTGCCTTCTCGATCAGGGCATTGTCTACATTCGTCTCTGCATCCTTGTCTTCCAGTTTAGATCTTTTCTCCTCTTCTCTCTTCTCTTTGTCCAACAGCCAGTAGTTGATTCCCATTCCCACGAACAAGAATATGCTGGCAATCACTAGGACAATTCCACAACCCTGATATGTGTATTTATAATCACCGTAATCATCATTGAGTTTTCCTGAAAGAAAAGTTGAAAAACAGGTCTGTCAGTTTCTTTTTTTTAAACTAACTAGATCAGAATGTGCTATAACTTCCAGTGATTATGGAATTAAAGCTGAAAAGTACCTTTTTTCTTTCTTTTTCATTCTATTTATGATGAAACATGTAGATAATAATTATGTAAATAACAACATTCATTAAATTAAAAACACTTTCATGTTTTATTTATACGGTGTTATATATTTCTACATTAAATGTCATGTATTTATCTTTTATAAAAGTATCATCAAATTACATTTATTAAACTAAATTAAATTTGTATAAATAATCACTTGTAAAGATTAAATTTTTTATTATCTTTAAATTTTAATATGCATTCTATAAATATTTTTGTTTAAAATATACTTCATCAATACTGACATGTCATATTCAATCATTTTGGTAGTAACATTTTAGTTATTGAAAACAAAATATTCAAGATTCTTTGTATTATTTAATAATAATATAATAGTAATTAATTTTATATATCAACATGTTTACAAAAAAATCTTTTGAAAATGTAGACAATACTTTATTTTGCCATAATCATAAATTTTTTAAATATAATAATAGTTGACCTGTAAAATTGTTGTATATTTGTTTAATTGTACGTTCTCATCAACTAAAATATTTTTATTATGAATGAAGTGAATGCTTTTTAAACTTTATTATTTACTTTTAACATTTAATTGCATATTTACACTTTTATAAAATGTATCCATAAAATCCTCATGTTCAACTAAAATGTTTCTAATAAAAATTAATAATTGTAAATTAATTTAATTACTTTCATTTAAAGTTGTGTCAACACAATAAGTGATAAAAGGATGGTTTGGGGGGGGGGGGGGGGGGGGGGGGGGGGG
>JAUMHR010000055.1:8581310-8597820 GCA_032361145.1 Enteromius fasciolatus
TTTGCCCCCCCCCCCCCCCCCAAAAAAAAAAAAAAAAAATTAACATCATGTCATTCCAAACATTAATAAATGACTTTTTTCTGTGAAAAATGTTTAATGGTCATCAAAACAGGTTGGTTACCAAAATTCTTAACTTATTTGACAAAGTTTTATTTTTGAGGATGTGTAAATTGGCATTTTTGTGTGGACTTTTAAGTGAAGAGGATTGACACTCAGCCTTACCTAGTATGGGAGGCCCCAGCAGCACAGGCCCACACTCCACGATGGTCACCAACCCCACAGCACTGGAGAACCTCTGAGCGCCCACCAGGTCCATCAGAGTCTCAAACAGAACCGAACTCAGCCAGCCGAATGCCACGCCGAAAAACACTGCATAAATGGCGAAACCCAGGTAATCTGTGGACATTGGTGCCAAAAGGTGGCAGACGCCATTATACAGCACAGATGCGGCAAAGAAGTACTGGATACGAGGACGGACCCAGCGAGTGTTGGCCACCAGGCCCATGGACGGCCGAGCGACCATGTCAGTGAAGGCCAGGATGGACAACAAGAATGCAGCCTTATCCTTGGAAATCCCTTTACTCTTTGCATAGTTGCTGAGGAACACAAGAGGCGCGAAGAGGCCGAAGAACATGACGACGTTTCCGAGCAGGTACAGCAGGAAGCCCCGGTGAGTGAACAGGGTTAGATCCAGGAAGCTGTTGATGGTCTGCATGCAGGTCTTTTTCTCTTTGCGTTTGGGCTCGCTATCCTCCTTTGGACTGGCAGATTGTGGTTTTGGTCCAATGGGCCGCATTAGTGACCCCGCAACACAGCAGTTCAGCAAAGCTCCGCCCAGAATGAGAAAACTGCCCCTCCACCCAAATTGATCAAACAGCCAGCTGTTCAACGGGGCAAGGGTGGACAAGAACACTGGGCTGCCCGCCATCGCGATGCCATTAGCTATTGGTCGGCGCTTGTAGAAGTATTTGCCAATCATGGTCAACGCTGGATTCAGATTAAAAGCCAAACCCAGGCCTAGAAACGGATGAGAGGAGGAGAAAACTGATTTCTGAAATTTTGATTGTTTAATTGTACTCACCCTGTCTTCAGGTCTCTGAATAGTTCTGATCAGTGTAATTCACTCTACTTACCACCTATTACTCCCACACAGAAGTACAGACCCTCCACTGTGCTACAGAAGGAGGCGGCGACTAAACCTGCACCAGACAGACAGCCCCCAACCATCATGATTGGCCGACTACCGAACTTATTCACCAGAATACTGCTGACTGGTCCTGTTGAGAGAGAAAATGTGAAATAAATACATAAATATTTTATATATTGTTATGTAGATATCATTTTTTCAAATGTATTAACAAAAAAAATTAAACCTAACACAAAACAGTGGGTTTAAAAGTAAAAACTACATTTGCTAAATTTAACCTAAATTTGCAAGCTTGTTACCCATACCCATGTGTCTTATAAAAATTAATTCAATGCATGTTTATCTAACAAGGCAAAAACATGCCACACAGGGTTGCAAAACATGTCTCTTAATCAAATAACTAGAATATAAAACAGCTCCTATAATATTTTATCCTGCTGACAATGAAAATGTTACTCAAAATTTGTTGAAGTAAATCTCTCTTTCAGTCCTTACGTAAATTAACTGGGCTTTTACTACAAATCAAACAACCAATCAAACACGGTTACTATAGTTATAACCATTCAAAACTAACAGTGGTTTAATCATGGTATTTGTGGTAATACTGTGTTTATACAAATGGTAAAAAGCAATCATACAGTCCACCACAAGATGGCAGCAGTCATTCACACCTCTTACACTGCAGTAGGACACCGGAGACGACTAAGAGGAAGGAAACTGTGATACCACATGCACACACTTCACTACATGACATGTGATCACTGAGGTGCTGTGAAGGACAAAATCTTAATCAGCAGAATGAAGCTGACCAGAACAGGAACTTGCTATTTCTGTGTGTCTCAGTGTGTGGCAGACCAGTGTTCATTTCAGTTAACTCCGCTCCGACTTTATGCAAATCTGACCAGATGAGTGGCCTTATATGACCTTATTTTACTCAATAGAATTACTGCAAGTTCCTTCACGAATAGACAACTGCAAGCTACACTAATTACATGCTTAAATATAGTATTTATTCACTCTTGATCTGTATTGTAGTAATAAATATACTCAAACACAAAAAGACAGAAAGAGGCCTGCTTTCACGGTGAATAAATAAACTGCTTGGTCAGTGCTCTGACTGCTCTGAATGGGGCCTTTCACAAGAAAAGCAGAGTTGAATAACTTCGCTGATAAGACAAGCAACCTCTACAAAGTGCTTGTTTGTTCAACACAGTAACTAAACGTTTTAAATGATAAACTCAGAAAAGATGCAGTGATGGTTGGCACAGTCGCTATAATAACTATACCTATATTAGACAAATCTATCATAGTGTTATTGAGAAAAACTGAAACACAGTGCAGAAGAATCTAGCGCAACTCCATAAAAACGTCATAGCAAACAGTACTGTGTACACACAACCCCAGCTAAAGCTAACATGTTGGGTAGCTTTAAAAGAAGAAGAAAAAAAGGTAATGAATAGTGTATCTTATTTTATATGTTTACAAAACGAAATATCTACAAACTCTGCACATGCCGGTTCGCCATGAAGGCTAATCTATCATCAGGAGGAGGACCTCTCTCATCCGTTTCACACAGCCAATCAGAGTTCAAAGCTATTTGTCCGTCCCCCAGTAACATTCCTCAGATTAATTTATTCTGACAGGCTTTGTGTAGCACCGAACGGCCCATCCTTTCCAGCCCCCAAAAAATAGACAAAGACAGCAGTGATTCAAATACACACATACACCATTATATAAACTGGTTCAGAGAGAAGTGAGAGTCAGCAGAGGATAGGCTTTAGATGCTCCGTCTGAGAGCTGTTTGTACTTTTATGAAGAGAATCTCAAACGCACGATCTGCAGGAGCAGCAGTCTGAGTCCCACGAACACTGAAGGAAAATCAAACGTTTTACACGGCTGAAAACTGCCAGGGATGTGGGCACGGATCACACAGGGATACTACATGGCATAACTTCATATCAGTGCTGACATGAGTCATGGGAAACGGGTGAGAACACACATGTCTGTGGGAAGTGACTCTAGACCATCTCACTCAGAAAGATTCTGGATCTTGAATAAAAGTTAAAGACTAAAGGGCCATGACACTATATTCAAATCACTTACGTACAGTCATACTTAAACGCATTCAGAACATGATTTCCCAAAGGGTTTATGGAGCGAAGGGCAGGGGGTGTGCGAGTTCAGGAAAAGCATATCAGTACATTTTAAAAGTGTACAATTAAAATAAAATATTAAAATACTTATTCTAAATAATAAAGCCTGCAAGTCATGTGACGGTTAAACAACAATAAAATGGAAACATGCGAATGTGTTACATTTACATATGAAGATAGATGTGTAGTAAAGTATATACCTCAGGTCAAAGGGCCTAAGAGGACAAAAAAGTTTGGGAATCCCTGGTATTGACTCCTCCCTGGTATTGATCGCATTTTGCTAAACTAAAGTTCAGCTTTGGTGAACTCTCACCTGCAAATTCTACAGCAACAAAGTGTTTGACCAATGAAGGGTCCAAAGGTCACAGATTGTCCTTTTGGCCAAATGAAAGATGTAATCTCATTTTTGACAGATTACTACAAAATAATTAAAGTAAAAATATAAAACTATTAGAAGCTCCATGGTGTGCAGTGTCAATTTGAATGTTTAATTAATATTATTTTAATTAATAGGCAGAAAATATATAGTCTACTACTGTTCCAAAGTTCATAAGTCTCTTATGCTCACCAAGGCTATATTTCAATCAAAAATAAAGTGTAAGAGTTAATGTTAAACATTGTTAAATGAATTAAATTAATATTCATATACATTACTGCCACATGATCTTTCAAACTTGGTGCTCAAGAAATATTCAATATTAAAGTTATACATAATGTCTTTTGAAGATTTATATTGTTTTGATTTGTGTCTTTGCTGTCACTTTGGATCAATATAATGCATCCTTGCTGATTAAAACCTAAACCTTAACTTAACTTTCTTTAATAGAAGAAAAAGATTGATTAGTTCACCAGGTTACAGCACATTTTAACATTTACGCTACATTTACTAAACTTTTCCTTTCAAAAGATATGCACATTTACACCAACTGGTGCAAGAACGAAAAAAACCCTCTCTCTCTGCCTTTCTCAGGTTATAGGTGAATGGAAGAGCCTCTTTGTTGATTTTAGGCTACGTGCAGGGACACATGAACATAATGAAGTCAGTGTATGGAAACCACAGACACGCTCTCTAAGGAAGTGACGTCATTAATCTGAACTGTCCTCACCCAAACACTCTTACGAGGTAGTTTACTGCAAATATTAGTCATACTAGAAGTTCGTGTTTGTATCCTCCCTAGCGTGGTGTCAAGTGACTCAGCAACCTTAAAGCAAAACTTCTTCCCAGCAGTCCCTTTTAATCTGGCTAGGCATCCTAAATGCCTTTTCAATCGCTATACTTTCCAACTACAAAGTAGGTAACAAGTGCGGTTTAACCGTCTGATCGGCATAGAATTCTGGGTGATTACCTGGAAGAACATCAAGTTTATAAAACCAGTTTAAACATGCCTCTACCTAACCAGATTGATTAAAAAATAAATTAAAAAACTTGTAAAAACTCTTGCAAACAAACATATGCACAGCCTGCACTTCGGTTGCAAAAAGCTTGTGGGGGTTTAAACACAGCTGTGTTTAAGTTCTGACCTTATTTCACTCAAGCAGAACACAGCCCCAACACAAATGAAACATCTACAGAGAGAGCAGTACCCAAAATACAGAATTTAACAACTCACAGATTTCATACATGTGACTGGCACGGAGACCCAGAGGCCTCAACATCCATTGAACTGAGGTATAGGCCTGTCTATTTTCCATCCTTTTCAAACCATGAATATTTAGATAATGTTCCTCAATTGTCAGGCCCTTAGAATCGCCCTGACGATTAATTTTTCTACACCCCTCTGGTGATTGGTCGATTTCATTTAAAGCAGTGTTTGTGAGCTTTTAACGCTACAAAAGTGCCACCTAGTGGCAAAGAATGAATTTGCATTTTTATTCAGACAAACGTAAAAAGACCAACAAGTGGGCGGGCAATATACTAATGTTAATAAATGGCTTGGGACTCATTTTAAAACTCCAATTTAAAAAGTTGCAGGATGTTTTCATTCACTTAGAGCTGTGTTACACACATAAGGACAAGAATGTGATGTCAAACAACGATTTGGACCCTTTTAAAGGCATTAACTTCAGTTGGCTTCATGATCAACTGGATGGTATTCAATTATGACAGTAAGATAAATGTGCTAGAACATTACACAAATCAATTAGTAAATCAAATTATATTGACAAAAATATGTTATTAAACATGAATAATTACACAGACATTTTTATAAACTAAGAATAATCTTATCAAACCCCTAACGTATAAACTTATTTTTATCTACTTCTCCAAACACTGATTATCATCAGAATTAAATATCCAATTGGGGTGCATGTTTATCTGTAATTTGCAAAGTAAATAAATTAAAAATTCTCAATTTAAGAGATTCTCAAAAGTACGTACAGTAAGTACCAGGATGGACAGAAGTGACAACAGTAAATGGAACTGACCTCCTGCATACATGACAGCCAGCATAATCGATGAGATCCATGACACTTGGCTGCTGGTGGCATTGAAGATCACCTCGATCTCTTTGAAGAATACCGTGATGGACTTGGGGAAGGCATAGGAGAAGCCAATGCTGATAAAAGCTCCTACCACCACTGCCCAGCCCCATCCTCCCTCTGGAGGAGTGTAGCCCACCGGCCCTCCGGTCGCTGGCGGCATCTTCACACGTGCACACACTGACAACGACCTCGAAGAAGAGAAGGATCAGCCGAGCTTCAAGCACACTGGATCAGTCTGCAAGAAAAAGAAAATAATTTTGAGCCGAACGCACATGAAGACTGACTGACAAAGACGATTCACACAGTAGTTCTCAACCCTGTAAACTGTGTCAGATACTAGTCCACACTGGATGAGGTCCAATTCAGGGAAAGTTACCCACGCGGACAGAGCAAAAGCACAGCATGTGAATGAACAAAGCGTGAACACAAACACTGTGTAAACAGCTTGTAGTTTGAATGTAACTGCTTTAGACAGTTACTCTTTAACTCAGCTGATGTCAACATACACAAACATACAAGACCTAGACACATCAAATGTCCTTTACCCTACAAGTAATATAGAGAATAGGCTCAGATGCCTTCACATGCAGTCCCTCAGGCTCCAGAGCACAGAAAACATTCATTTGAGCGTGAAAGTCATGTTCTCAGGCTGGTATGCGTGCTCGGGGAGGTGGAGGCTAAATCACTCCAAGTGCCTCAGAGAGAAGGAAGGCTAATATATCAGAAAGGATAAAACAGATGGGGGTAACGGGTCCAGTTTTAATTAAGTCCTCTCACTGTTGCTTCAGGCAGAACTTACCTAAGCACTCTGTGCATTTATACTAAATGTATTTAGACTACTGTTTTTCATACAAATACCTACATTTTTTAACATGGTACAGAGGTGCTATGTTGTTATGTTAACACAACAGTTTTTTATTCTGGTCATTATGATCTAAATGTATGCTACTATGGAAGACCAGTGGTTAATTTTAATAAAACTTCTCATTTCACCTTCTCATTTTTGTTTATTCTACAGAGAAATATTGTTTCTCTGTGCCTATATCATAGTTGTGCCGTGTTCTGCTATACTTTAATATTGAGAAATATTTGTAGAACTATATATTTATTGTTCTCGTCCTTGGTGTGAACCTTTAAGATGTTTTCCAAATACAGGCCCTGGTTTCTATACTCACGTAGGAGCAAAAATCTGCCTTCAAACTTGAAAGAAATAGGAAGATTTGAAATTTGTGGCAATTCTTTTGTGAAAATCACCAACTCTAGAGGAAATGGACAATAGGTTACTTTATGTCTGAGCCAGCATGACAACATAGTTTCATTGTATTAAACCGGTTTAAAAATAAGACCATAAAACGGCATTTGCAAAATCATTGGTATTGTCAAGGCCTGCATGTTTGAAAAAACAAACGCATGACAATGAACACACCTGCCATTCAAAGTATGAAGTAAAGACTTAGCCGTTTTGGGTAATTGTTGTTTAATTCTAGTGTAGTGCGAAGTGTTTAAATATAAATAGTGCGGTGAGGTTTGATGTCAGCTGGTGCTGAACAACGTCTACTGATTACGTCGCCAAAGGTTCAAGAGAGATGAACTAATACTAACCCTGTTACTGCATGTCAAACCAGAACAAATATGAGAGATTGCAAAGTCTTTTAAAAAAAATGATCAGCACATTTTGTTCTAGTAGAGAGAACAGCTTTTGTCATCCCAGCAAACACGGTCTCAGATCACATCAAAACTGACCAGTCACTTGGTTTTACATTAAAGGCATGCCTCCCCACTGACATTAGGCTACATGATGTTCTTATTTGAGCATCGGTGCGATGTTATACACAGCCAAAACATTGGAGAGTTGCACAGATAACACTGATTTATGAGACGCTGAAATATCTAAGCAGCTGTTCACTCTTCAAGAATTAGGACACGTTTTACATCACTGCCAACACTGAAATCCCAAACACTCATGTTCTGAGAAAGAAACTCCCACTGAACTCAAAGAGTTTCAAAGCGCAGTTCTACTGGCGTCCAGGATGAAGTCCTTACTGGCTGTCAAAAATATTTACACAACTATATGTTCCCTTTCAGTCGGTCACTCCAGGTCATGTCGGATATGACAGACACAACTGGGATCTCGCTTCGAGAGACCAATCCACTTTGAGTGTATTAAAACAAGCCAAAGAACATTGGCATGCACTGACTGCATCCAGCTGCAGCTGATCACAGCGCGAGTATAAATGATGCGCTGGTGCAGCGCATATTCAGCTTTTCAGCTTTAGAGCCGAGCTTTTCAGATGTTCTGTTCCCTGTCCTACTTTGAGGAATCAAGTGGCTGGTGTACGATGTTGTCAACAGGGGTGGTTTCCTGTGTTGAGTGGATTGCCACATCAAGTTGCACTACCCCCTGTTGTGTTCAAGCAGCCATCTCCCCTGTGCACCGCAGCACACTAAAGAGCTTTCTAAAAGAGTAGCGCTTTTTTTAAAGACTTGTATTTTTAAAGGTTTGTCTATTTAAAGATGCCCGTCCACCCGTGCATTTCTGGATGCGGCCGTAACCTGGTGCCGGTCACGATTGCTGCCTCTCATGCCTGGGATGGAAGCACGTTGAGGTGGCTTTCTTGGATGAATCATGTTCTCATTGTGGGAAGATGACTATCGCGGAGTTGCAGACAAGACTCTGCTACCTGCAAAGGTGCGGGGTTCCCATTCCTCTGCTCCCCTGCCTTGCTGGGGCATATGGCAGCAGCAGCAGCAAGTCTTCATATGAGACTGCTTTAGCACTGGCGTCATGGCAGAGTCCCGAGGTGGGTGTGGCAATACGACACTCACCGGATCCAAGTGTCACCTGTCTGCGGCCAAAACCTCACCCCTTGGTCAGACCTCTCATTTCTCTGGGCAGGAGAAAACCTAGAGCAGGTCGCCAGGCATGCTGTGGTGTTCATGGATGCCTCCACCACCGGCTGGAGGGCCACGTATAACAGGCATGCAGTTTCAGGGGTTTGGACAGGAACGCTTTGAAGTGGAACCTGTTCATCGAGTGGTGTTTTTCTCAAGGAGAGAACCCCCGGAGATGCCCGATCAGAGTCATGCTTTCATTCCTGCAGCAGGGGTTGGAGCGAAAGCTGTCTCTTAAAGTCTATGTGGCTACTATCACTGCAAACCATGATCCCATAGATGGGAGGTCCATTGGTAAGCATGATCTGGTCATCAGGTTCCTCAGGGAGACCGGTCCCTGAGAGCACTACAACAGGCCCCATTTGAGCCTTTGCCAGCAGTTGAGCTGAAGTTCTTATCAATGAAGACTCTGCTCCTGCTCGTACTGGCCTCCATCAAGAGGGTAGGGGATCTGCAAGCATTTTTGGTTGACGAACACAGAGTAAATCTGCCAATCACTTTCACAAGTAGCAGATTTATGATTTTTTTGGTGATTTTATTTGGATACTGTTACACAAACTAATAAAACCAAATGGAAACATCTGCAGAATTGAGGACTTTAAAATGCTGATATGTTTCCTAACACATTTCATACTGAAATCCCAGCAAAATACCAGATAAACTGGAGCCAGATCACCTCACACATAAAGTTGACGCATTCCTACCTGTTTTTTGTAATGATGCAGAAATGTATGCATTTAATCTTGCTGAAATCTGAGACAGGAAAAACCAAGGTGTGTGTGTGTGTGTGTTAAGACCTTAAATAAGCGTTTTTTTTGTTTTCCGCTGACTTTGCAAATGCTCTCATATGGGCAGTGTAGCTTAACTGGCGTGCAGTTATTTATAAATCATTAATATAATGTATGATAGCCTTGCAAAAACGAATACTTCTGGTTACTGAAAAACCATCATGTTGTAATATGAAATGCATTTAAAAAAACAATGTCACCGCAACATCTATATAATGTACGTGTACATATTTATGTAAAAATCAGTTTGTTTTAATCTCTCCAAAATGGGTAATGGTTTCCTTTTATAGACAGTGAATACAAGGCTAATATTAAATAGTTTGTACATCTCCCAGCATGCTTCAGTATGGCCCAATTAAGCCACGAAGAGGCTCTTTCCTCCAGAGACTGCAGTATTGGACAGGCTGCTGGTTCAGTGGTCTCCTGAGAGTCTGCGGATGTCCTGAACTGCTCTCCATTGCGGACATGTGTGTGTGTGTGTCTCAGTCAGGCTCTCAGCAGTAAAGGTTATGGCCTAATATTTCTCCACTGGGAGCTGCAGGATGCTGACTAGTCATAGGTTGAGAGGTGACAGTCTTGTGCTTTTGACAAGAGATCAGCACTAAGAGAGAGCAAATGTCCAATAAGACTTGCCCACTCAGTGCAGGTCAGGTGGTGTTTAAATCTCAAGAATGGAGAGGTCAGGATGGTCAGTCAACAGATGGTCCATCATCAGCCAGCATTAATTAAACTATATTAAACCTGGATCATTTCACACGCATGCTGCTTTGTGTCAAAGAAAAATTGAAGTTAACAGTTTTGGTTTACATTTTAAAAGGATTTTCACCTTGTTTTCAGAAACTGAAAAGTAGTTGTATGGCATTTTCTTCAACATTTGGTATTGCAATTTCAGTTTTTTTGTTTTCTAATGTTTTTTTCTTATCTGCAGAATTTCTTCCAAGAAGTCTGATAAAATTCTTTTTTAAATAAACATTATTATTCAGTACACAATGTAACTCGATATTCACCTTGGCGTATTCTGGGTAGGGAAGATCAGTCCAATTACAGAAATAAAAAAAATTTGGCACAATGCTGTCTGTCATCGTCGAGACCTACATGTGCCCAAATACATGTCCCATTTACTTGCACATATTCTTCTGTGACCTGAATTCAGCACATCAGAGGACAAAAACACCTGCATCATGTGGACGCCTACATCACCACTAATCCAAAGATATAATGTGGAAAATCAAGTATTTATCAATATTCTAGACCGTTATCATACAACATGTCCACAATACACATTCCTTGTTGCATGCATTTCATGTTAGTAGTACTATTATTGTATATACCCAGACATCTACATGAACAACAAACATAAACACCAAGTATGGACTTTTAAGTTAGCATCTGTCTAGCATCCAGGTTTATTTATTTGTATGTGAATATAATGTTAAATCAGATAGAAGAAATTACATTTCAAATCCTGTGTCCAATCTATAACCTCCATCTGTTTCACAGGTGACATTTAGCCCAAACACTAAATGGTTTATATAAGTTTGTAGAAGTGGATTTTCCACTTCTCTCCGACACTGACCGTAACAGATCACAGAGCATAAACCCATCATCAAGCCTGAAGCTTTAATTATGCTGGACATGAGTATGCATTTCTGAGATGCTCGAAAGAATAACAAAACCCCAAGAATTTTAAATAAATTGCTGTAGTAAATCTAAATAAACCTTCAATTCAACCTTTATCAAAACATCTGGTAAACACCAAATGCATTTTCCTGGAAAGTTTAAACAGCAGTGCAGAAAGGCTCTTAAGAGTAGAGGATTAAATAAGAGAAAAGAAATGGATGACGCGGTCATTTACTTAGAGAAGGGTTTTAATATGGCTTTCTACCGCTCTGAATGTTATAGACATCTGCTAAGTGTTCATCGAGTTCACAGCTGCTATTGTTATTATGTTTATACTTCTCTTACTATTGCAACATTTTCTAGTAAGTATATGCTTATACCATGTTAATTATCATTTTAGACAGAATACAGAGATAACCCATTTGAAATTTGCAGGCTTGTGGGGGGATACAGTTTCCCACAATACAAAATTCACTATTTTACCTTTTTTATGCAGCCAGATGGAGCAATCTCTTTCACTCATTATATGACTCAAGCCTGGACTGCCCAAAGTTAAGACATAATGTAAAATTACAAAATCTTAGCTTGACACCACTTGCTTAATTATACATGCCTTATTTAAATCAAAGTAAACTATTTTATAGTATTGCCTATTTTAGTTCAGAAGTGGTGTAAACCCTTATATAGCAAAAGACAATAAATGAAAGACAGCTGGCTGCGTCTTAGAAGGAAGTGATTGTTTCCTGAAATGTTTTGATCTGGGAATTTACAAGAGTTAATGATTAGTCACTTAATATTAAAAAAAGTCAAGAGAAAGTGTAAAAAAGCATACACAGGCCTTCAAGCGCAATCCTTTAGGTTAAAGACATCATGTCGAAATTTCTTTGAATGATAGAGAATTACTTATTGAATATTTAAATAGTGCGACTAAACTACTCTAATCCTCATGTCATTTCAAACCTATATGACCATATTAGGTGTAGGTCATTCGTACAAATTCATATGAATTGGCAACTTGTAAAATACGTACGATTTAGCAAAAATCAAAGTGAAAATCGAGAGCGGTCGTGCGAATTTGTCACCAAATTAGCCATCATGTAAAATATTTACGAATTGCTGTGAGACTGGGTTAATATGACTGACTTGCCCCCACACAAAAATATTAGGCTTACAAAGTGTTGATGCTTGAAAAAGCAAAACCGGTATTAGAGTATCACTACATTGCAAAATTTCTGAACCAATGTAATTTCATGTTTTCATGTTAATTTCATGCTTTTGGTTTACTGTTGCTACATGTTGAACATATGTAAATTTAAGTCTTTAAATATTTAAAATCACTCTCACTTAAGAGGGCTAATGAGAGAATTGATTCATCATTGATTAGAAAACAACGTTTAAAATCAAATATATAGATGTTATGTTCATTGTCTGTTTTGGTTTCGTTTTCATGTCTTCTTGTTTTGTTTCATTTTAGTTTCTTCCTGTTTTGCCCATATTTGGTTTTTCCTGTCTTGTGATTATTATGTGATTATTAGTTGATTATGTTCCACCTGTGTTTCCCCAACTGTCCTCCCTTTAGTAATCAGTTTGTCATGAATAAATACCATGTGCTTTGAGTTCTTGTTTGTCAGTCAATGTAAATGTGATGCTTGGTATGTTAGATGTTTTTCTCCTCGTGTTTTTGGTTTATTATTAAAAGACATCTATTCAACTCTACGATCTCCTGCGCTCTCCTTCGCCCATTGAACCAGACGTAACAATAGAAAAGAATGACAAGAAAATTATTTAAATCTCTCCTTTGGTGCTCCACAGTAGAATTCAAAGCATAAAGAAGAACATGCAATAACAACATGAAAAGAAAATGACTCAACCCTAAAGAAATCTTGATGCCATCTACTCTTCTCCAGAAATCTGATAGAGAACACCCATGTGACATAAGTGAATCAAGAATGAAAACTATGCATTGCTAAATAATGTGTGGCCTTACCAGACTTACACTTTTCGTTTTGAATAGTGTGAACTACAGGTTAATTGAAGCCAAAGGCCTTGTTTAGTCTGTCAGAATTACGGCATTTTTAACAGTCCCTCTTCTCTTACTCTCAGCAAAGCAGTAAGGAAGGTATTAAATGACTTTATTCATACACACAACCAAAGTACACCAACTTATTTGCTTCTAAAAACAGTTAACTGCTCTGTTACACCTGATGGAAATCTAATAGTGGGCCCACAATAACTCTAAACTGTTCTTATAACCCTGATCAATTATTAACAAATAATGCAAAAACAGAAATAACCACAAAAAATTATTTAACAGACACTTACACATAAACAAAGTCATTAACATCACCTTCATCTCAAAGTCTTGAGGCCTGAGAGGTGGGTTTAAACACTCCCCCATCATTCATTGGTTTCTGACTTTACAACATCTGTCTACTCAGGGCTCTGACGAGGAAACATTTGACTAATGCACACTAATCGTTTACATGTGCAGAAAGGCTGCTAGTTAAAGCAAGTTTTGAACACAGATATGAAAATGACTTAGACAGTGATAATAACTGGGACTGCATTTTAAACTTTGAATCAAAAATGCTACAAAGACTCTTCAAGTACTCCATTCAAGTTTTCTTGAGCCATTTTAAGTGAGGAACAGAATGAAAGTCATTTAGGTTTCTCTTCATTGCAATTACAATGTAATAAAAAACACTGAAAAAAATATACTAAGTACATGTAGTTTTTTTACTCTGTACTGAAATGTATAATTACATGGTAATTAGGGCACCTTCAAATAAAATGTATAAAAACTCTTATCCAGTAAATCACAAACAATGTGAAAAGCCACATGGGCTTACGAATATTGTTACAGACAGTGGGAAGTCTTAAGAGTCAAATAGCTTAAGAACCACTGCTTTAACGATGCTGACGAGTGTGTGCGCACGCATTTCAAAAGAAATAACCTTTTAACCACCAGGAGAACAGTGGAATAGCCAGACGGACCTGCCCCAAGCTATGCATACTTTTCTTGCCCTTCATTCTCATTTAAATTTCTTGCTTTCTTTTACTTTCCATTCTCCAAATTGGCTTCTCACCTTCTAATTAATGAGTGGAGTCCTTTATTTAAGCTCACAATAAATCCCTGAAGTATTTGTTCTTTAACTTTAAGTTACCTTTAAGTTACCACAGCCAAGTCTGAATGTCACAACCATTGACAAAGTCAAAATCTCAGACATGCAACAGTGAGTCTGCAGCATAGCTATCCAACAATAGAATGACCTTTCTGTCATATTCAATTGCCACCTCACACAAGGACACAATCATACGCACACACACAAATATCTGTAGATCTGCCAAATTACCACAGAAACTATAATTAGTTAGTGGCTGCCTTAGCAACAAACATCCCTAAACAATACCTGTGAAGAAATGTAACAGCCGAATGTGTGCTAGGAAAGATTGGCACCTTACACAAATCAATTTAACTGTGTGTTTTTATCGGTCTTGTAACCTCTTTGAATTGCTGAACCTATTCCACTCCCTTTCACAACCTCAACATTTGCCCTTGTGTGTTATATCAGAAGTGACCTCTGAACTTTACGTCAAATTACGCTGAATGTTACGTCAGTGAAACGGACCTCACACACAAAAACACCTTCAATTGGACTTTTAAGCAAACATTATTGACCCAATTTCACTGAAGAAGACTATCGTAAGACTCTCAACGGGGGCAAAAGTTGAGCATGTACTACTACTGATAAGATGCAAAAGCTTTGCTTTTAGATACAGGAATGAGGTAACTGGTGCATCTTATGCCTGAATCCACTTTCCATACACTTTCATATCAGATTTCTGGCATGCAAATCCCGGTGTCTTGTCCCACACAGACTCTTAAGGCGCTCCAATTGTGCTCCTTAACCATGCCTGACCTTTCTAATATCTCTTTACATTGTTCTTCTCCTTGCTACATCGAGTAGAGATCTAATTCATTCAATCTGAGATGACCTACATTTAACCTAGCTTAATGATACCACTAAGCTGATGATGCAACATCATAGATGTTGAAACTTTCACCTGCAATATAAAGCTGATAAATGAAATCAGATTCTCATTAAAAGAAATCCATAAAATACCAAACAAATGATTTTCATACAGTAAGTATTTTAGTTTTGGTACTTCTGACCCAAATATACAAGAGGGGAGTTTGCTTATAACTTTTTATTTGTTTACTCTAACTGTTGGTTTCCCTCTTGTAAATGAAAAAAGATCTAGAATTTAGTTTAACGCACGTAGTGTGCTTCTGAAGTCAGACCATCGGTGTTTTTTCCCCTTACTCACTAGTTGATTGTTAAGTTGAGGAGAAATAGGACTGTAGAATTTTATTGAATAGCAAGCTATACCCAATACAAGCTACCCAATCATGTATCAAAACCCTTTTCGATGCTTGCCGAGATGAAATCTTAGGGCATTATATACCCTAAAACACTGCACAGTGCTATGTTGCTAAACATATTTTAGGTAGGTATCTCATCAGGTTTTGATTCAGACATGATTTCCTCATACCTCAGGAAAGCCTCATTATTTAAATAAATGCTAAAAAATAATGCAAAGTGATAAAAAAAAGGCATGTTATAGTAACTAATATTTAGTTTGACTTGTTTCCTTTCATATTACCTCTGCTTCATTGTATATGTGAGCGCGTGAGGCGCGCGTAGCGATAGATTCTAAACGCGAGCAACGTGACAATGGAGATCCGCTTTTTGTTTTTAGGAGAAGGCTCTGTTAACGTGATAGTGGATTACAAACCTCGTATTCATTCACAAGTCTGTCTCAAATTAGTACAGTGTCTCCATCTACACGTCTGCGCTTACTGCGACATCGCGAATGATGTAACTGCCCCGAAACATTGAGAGGCGATCACAAAGAGAGTGTTGCTTGCACCCTCCAGAGTTCAGGTTAATTCACTGTGTTAAATCTCACGACGCGAAGTTAAATGTGCCCCCCACTCTTTCCAGCAGGACCATGTGTTCCACACAATTCGCTTGCAAATACGCCAATGAAACACATACCTGAGCTTTTCCTTCACCAACTCTGGTTGTAAGTTCGCGCTACCCGTCTGCGGTTCGCGTTCCCAGTTCACTGAGCAGCATTGAGAGATCTAAATGGCTCAGTGGATTCGTGGGTATGTGGTGCGAGTTTTCCATCTACTCGACTCTCATAGAATCCCTGCTGCGCATGCGCACAACTGCTGCACGGCCCCGCGAGCGCTGTGGCGAAATAGTCTCTAGTTACAAGGACACACGTGGAGTTATGACTTTGACCGTGATTTTCAAACCTCACCGGGACCTTTTAAAGCTTAAGATATATATATATATATATATATATATATATATATATATATTTCAATTTTAATTTAATTTAATGACAGCGAGGGT
>JAUMHR010000055.1:8598062-8614057 GCA_032361145.1 Enteromius fasciolatus
ATTTTACTTTAATTTAATGACAGCGAGGGTAAAAAACTAAGTAGCTAACTTGACAGTAAGTAACATGAACGTTTAGCTAAAGCTGTGTTTAACACTGAAACTTTTTGTAAAATTATCAAAACATTCTTGAAAGAAAATATATTAAATTGAGATGGAAAAAATAAGATATTTAAGCTCTAATTAAGTATTTAAGATACGTTAGACTTTAACTTAAGTATCAAGCCTATATGTCTGTATTGGCTATGACTTTTAATTGAGTAATATTTTATCTGTACTTTAACTCAAGTAGTTTTTGAGTAATATAACATCCTTCAAATTAAGTCTTTTTATTTTTTAATGTAAGTTGTGAACTGAAAAGATGTTTAGATGCATTTAATATCTGTGTAGCTTCCTTGCATTCACCAATTTTCAGCGGTCTCTCTTTCTTTCATTTCCAGTTGACAGCATGTGAAACTGCTGTGCTGCACCAGCTGAGATTAATTAATCTTTTTTTAATAAGCATGGGCCCCAGTCACAGCAAAAAGGAAACAAATTCCTTCACTAAATTAGAGATTGCCACACTGAAATGAAAGAAGAATATAAAAAAATATCTTGGTAAACCACTTGTTCTGTTTATATGAATATTTCTGGTGTGCACAAGCATGCAAAACACAGACAGTAACCCCAAACCCTTAACCCAAGAAGCTCTTGAATCTACTAACAGAATAACACATTAATCATTTGACATTCCAGAAAAGTAGCAAAAAGATTAAAAAAATAATCCAAAGCTGCAAATCAAAACTCAGCTTCACCACAGAATTCCACACTTTATGCGATAACTGAAACATTTGTGTGACCTGCAGTTTGCAAAGGTTCACCTTTACATGGGCATGTCTTTAGTTTATATATGCTATGCAGCAAGGATCAGGATTTGTTACAGGATATGATTTTTCCATAGTAGTCCCCTGGATTGTTCCAATAAATCACACCCTGAGATCAGTTTTGATTAAACATTCCTAAAGAGAGCACCTACCAAAGATCTAGTTGTGATTGTTTATTTACATTACATATTTTTATTTCATTTTGAGTGTCTGAAGAATGCAACAGGAGGGATGGAAAAGCTGAAATTACAGGAAACTCCCTTCTAAAGCATTCCGACTTAAAACAGGAGTGGAAATCAATACAAGTGGATTCTCTCAAATCTCAACTCATGCACTACATGTAAATGTAAACATTTTTGATACCACAATTCATGTGCTAACCAATTGGAATCAAAGGTGAAATAACGTTTTAAACACTACTCGTATAGTAAGTTGGAGAGTTCACTAGCTGCTGTTTAGTACAGCTCAAAATGAGCACTTCCATTATTTTATTTAATGCATATATAAATTATTCATATGCTACCCTTTTTATTTCTCATGCACTCTCTTTGTAATCAGATACTGGCATGCTTCATATACTGCTTTCATCATCTTTCTGGTTTCAAAGATCATGAGAACAGCTTTATCTGAATCAAACACACCCATGAGATCTTACAGGTGAATTATTTTCTTGGCAAAAAAAGTCGTTATTTATTGAGTCAAAGCCAAGAATTTTCAGAACAACATAGTGATCAGTAGGTTTAAAGTGCAGATTTACAGTTGTTTGGTGGTAAATCTTTGTGAGTATAATGCGGCCATTTTTGACCCTTCATAAAGACCCACCCCCATCATTAGCTACTGTTGCTATATCCGACAAGTCATGCCACTTTCACACTACTCAGCATGTTCTAACCCAAGTAATAAACACACTACAAAGAAAAGAGGAACCTGACCACACCCCAACAGACAAGACAAAGCAAGTTACTTCTGGTATAAAACCCGAAAAGGACTCAGCTTTAATTTTTTTTTTTAAGAAATTCAAACAAATAGTGTTGTGCGAATTTGATTATATGTTTGGTCAGATTGCCTGTCAATCAAGCTCTTTGCAAACAGTCAATTGGGAATTCTGAGTGAAAGTCAAAAGTTTAATTTTGTCTTCTGTGTGAGCTATGCTATTTCACAATAAACAACGGGCCACAACATTTCACCATAAATTTGCGAAAGTGCACATTTAAAGATATTTAGAATAGATAGCTGAGCTCCGGCCCTTCTCTGGACCCTTCCCCTTCTACACGGCCTGACCCTCACCGACCCAAAGCACGACGAAGACACCAGTTCCTCTTTTATTTTGGACACTTTTTTCCCCCTTTTGACAATTTTTGTAAATAAAAAGCTTCTCCGGGGCATGACGCCACTCAATCGGTGTCTGTCTTTGGCTCCTAGCTTTTACATGGGTGGAGAATGCGGGGCCAACTAGCACAGTGGGGACGGTGGAGGAGGCCTCCCAGCCACAGGAAAAGGGTAAGTGACTACAGTCATAGAGTCATTACCCTGTGGCTGGTGGAGGCTGTTAGCTAACTTCCGGTTTCTCTGTCTCTGTATCAACGTTGAGCAAGAGGCTGAGCGGCCCGGAGAGGTACCAATGTCCCACCCACTCTGATCGAAAAGCCTGGCTGAGGAAGGTAGAACTCCAGCGTGGGCGGCCCATCATTGACGGGGCTTTCGCTTGGGGGAGGGAGTGTGGCGAGGCAGCCGCCTCCCCAGACAATCATCGCCTTCCCCATCTCTTCCTCGTCGCCCTTCGCCAGGCTCCCGACGTGAGTGGGCGGATGAGAGGAGGGGCACAGGACTGGACAAGTCTGGTGGTGTGTGATGAGGTGCACCTGGATCTAATGGTGCCTCATCACTGCCGCCATTAAATGATCAAGCGCGCCTCTCCTCAGGAGACTAGTTTCTTCCCCGTGCATGCACACTGGTGTCCTCGTGGGTCCAGGAAGGAGGCGGAGGAGGATCTCTGCACAGGCCAAGACACGAGCTGCTGGAGACGCCAGAGAGTGAGCCGCTGGAGATGCGAGCCACCAAGGATGCAAGCCGCCAGAGACGTAAGCCGCAGGATATGCGAGCCGCCAAGGACGCGAGATACAGCTGGAGGAACTTGAGCTCCGCCCCTTCTCTGGACACTAACCCAAAGCACGACGAGGACACCAGTTCCCCTTTTATTTTGGACACTTTTTCCCCCCTTTGGACACTTTATTTTTTATATCTTTTTTGTTCTCAGAGTGTATATTTTCCTTATTTCACAGAACCAGCATGTTCCCACACGGATCTTCTGTCTCTTTCTGTTAGTTTTTCACTACTGCAGATGTAGAATGACCCGTCTCTGTCTGAACAGACCAGGGGTGGGAACTTTAACCCACAGCCCCACAACAAAAGCAAACTAGCCCACAGGCTTGTTTATCCATACTGAACATCTTCTGTACACTAGTCCTTCTCAAAACATCCCCTGTAGTTCATGAGGAAAAGCGCCTGTATCTCCTCCTGTTTCAGTACCCCTCATGATCAACAGAAGCCTATTTTCAGTCCACAAACCAAATATTTAGATCAGCAGCGGAGATGGGTGGAGCAGTATTTTAACAGAATAATGTGATTAATACTGAAATGTGGAAATGGTCATAGCCATCATTGTGGTGGATGGCTTGCTCTGATTTCATTTGGCTTGGCTAAACTCATATTCTAATATCCCTTCTGCTTATCTAAAAGTAATTTACAGAATTCAGAAGAACATCACAGTTCGAAAAGCCTCTTTTTATCTGTTTGTATGAGTAATTATTTTTCATAATAAATGTTATTGTGGATGTTACTGGATGATCCCACCAAGAGATGAGATTTCCATATCTGAAAAGGATTTCTGATGAGAGGTCACTGGTGAAAATGTATGTTTTTCTGTATAATTTGGCCACAATAAAGGGTTCAAGTGAATTTGAAGAACAAACTGGTGTTTGTATTTTCTGGTGAATTTGAAACAGCTTGCCAAAATGAGTTTGCTCTGGCTGGAAAACACTTTTGCATGCGGATCTTTTCCAGTTCAGTTCTTCTGTTCAGTCATCCAGGTCAAATGCAACAAAACATGAAAACATTGGAGAGCTACTTTATAGCAGAATTATACCAAGGCCTTACAAGGTGCAATACAGTCTGAGAGATACGCATTTACTACAACAGACAGATAGCCGTCTACAGGACCGCAACTGTCACCATGACACTGACCAGAGACATGAAGAGTAGTTGTGCTCTTTTTTTTCTGTTACTAAGAGGGGACATGTGGCGTGAGAAGCATGTGACATGCTCTAGATAGTACAGAATGTAGTATAACACATCCCATTTAAATAGCTAATTCAGTTGCACGCATATTTTCCACCAAATGAAATAACATTCTCAGCACTCGCACTGATTAAAGGCCAACAATGATCGCTGAATACCCATCAACACAACAATTGAACAACATGTTCTAGGCCCAAATGTGTAATGACATGTGAAATGAGATGAGTGTATCAGCCAAACGATATCATCTTATGCTTTATATGCAGAAATAAAAATGATAAAAGCAGTGAAGTTCATTAAAGCAGTGGTTCTTAAGCAGAGGTCTTCTTTTCCAGGGCCTTAAGATGTCTTTAAGGGATTTAACATAATTCATCCTCTGGTTTTGGAAACTTGAGGTAGCTTCATTTTAAAAGTGTGATTTCTAGACCGGGAAAAGTTACATGAATTAATAAAATCTTAAAATGCCATGGGCCGTTTTATAAAGAATAAAAAATATAAAATATGTATATATTATTCTTTCAATCCAACAAATGTATCCAGTGAACTACTAAAGTCATGGATTAATTGGTTAAAAAATGCAGGATTTTGAACAACATTCAGCTCTTTAAATGTCTGTGATTCTGAAATGTAATATAAATTATAGGTAAACTGCAATTTTATTATTTACTCTTTTAGGATTTCAACACTATTTCCAGTTTGTATTATGCATGTGACTTTAAATCTTACATTAAACTCACAATGACCTGTTGTATTTCTTTTTCTCTGGCACAAAAACAGCCTCCTAGAAACCTCAAGTACTTGAGGAGACAAACAGTGCTGTATTTCTAGATTACTAAGTGCCTTAAAGCTGCAGTGCGTAATTTAAATGAAACGGTGAAGGAGCGTTTCTCAAGCATTCTTTTTTCCGGTCAGACCGCTCAAACACCCATAGTCACGCTTTAATACCTCTACACATCTACACTGTTTACATTTTTTGAATAGCTGACTTATGATGCACATTAAATATCACAGAATGACGCACTTAAATCTTTTATATATCTATAAAATGTATTTATTTACATTACATGGTGTGTTGTACTATATACCGACTACTTTCCAAGCTTTTTTAGAGTTACTGCTCTAAACTACGTGAGAGCAGCCTTATCCATCCATGCTGCTGATCCCTGCCATGTGCGTGTAGGTGCGCATGTTTGTTATGATTGTCATGCGTGTCATATTTACAGCACAGAGGGCCTGTTTCATCTCCACATGCACTCTGTCACCCTTCAGCCTTCTCCATAAAGTAGGAGGTGGAGACTCCTCCCACCTCTGCTGTGATTGGTGGACAGGAGATGGGTGTGAGGTCATCTGTGTCTGATTTAAGGAAGGGATTTGAAAGCATGTGGGGTGGTGACTTTTCAAAAAGCTTGTGAAGGAAATGAGAGATCTTTGCCGCTGGCTTTGACCTCTGACGATGCGTTTGGGAGTATGTGTATGTGGTTAAACATGGGGAGATAACAGGGGTTTTGAATTGCTTAGATTCGATCGTGGCCTAAATGAGCATTTGCAGATTGACCTCTGACTTCTGTCTAGACTATCATTTTACTTCTTGTAAATCACAGAATTGTATGTATTTATAATGTTATTTAGTGTGTGTAATGAATTTGTGTGTGAGTGTTTATGCTTGACATGTTACTCCTGGTCTGCAAAGTTTCAACCAGAACAAACAGGCTGGAGTCGGTTTTAGTATGTGTGTGTGAGGTGTTGTGTCTGCAGTCGTGGCGGAACATGACATGACATAGTAAGTGAGGTTCTAATATACTAATTATAGCAACAGTGCTACAGATTTTCCAATGCGTTGACAAGTGCAATCAGCTTGAGAACATGAGAATTAGTTTGTTATTCAATAATCCTCTGTTTTACCTCATGTAACTAAAATAATTGCATGAAGTGACTTCATTTGTCAAGGACAAAATTTCCATTAATACAATAAACAATTTACTTGATTACCCATACAATTAAATAATTAATAAAAAAAGAAATGCAAAGCAAAATAATGCTAAAATGTGAATATCAAATATAATTCATCAGTCTACATCTCGCAATCATAATTGCATTGAGTATGTATATGTTTTGCCCCACAACTTTGATCATAAAAATATTTAGACATTGTATCATCTAACACTTATTAGTGTTATTGGTGTATTGCGTGACAGCTTATATTTCTGATAATTTTATGTAGGAAGACTGCATTGATTTAAATCACAAGTTATTATCAGAATGTCATCCTACTTTTTGGCTATATGAATATCAGCAGTTGGGTTAAATTGAATATCATTGCTCCGTGTGGGCCTCTAAATAAAACAGGTGTTTTTCCCTCCTCAAATATGAACAAGTATAAACACGCAGGTGAGTGTGATTTCGAAGAGTACAAGACGTTCCTGGATGAACATTCTTGTTGATCCTGAAACAACCTCCCAAACAAACAAATAAGATTTCAGTGATCATTTTTCAGGAAATATCTGTTTTGGGCTAGGTTGGGTAACCAGCTATCATTTCCCACAGATTTTAGGCATAGGTTTTGGTAGGGTTAGGTTTAGGGGTAGGGATTGGGATAAGTCTGTATGTTTGAACATGTGACAATAAAAAATGTTGATCCAAGATCATGTCTTGGCAAAATCACAGTGACCCTATTTATTTTAATTTTAATTAGTTAAATTTACTCCCTATTCGTAGCCTTTTATTTTATTGTCTGAGCAGTTGTCTAAGTATTTCACTGCATATCGTACTGTGTATGTGACAAATAACATTTGAATTTGAGAAGACACACACTTGTGGTCCATTTTTGTTCCAGTACTGTACTAAAGCACTTTGTTCAAGGTCCTAACTTTAATAAAGCAGGAATCTGATATCTCCAGTTCACAGGCCAGCATATTTACATGTCTGTAAATGGTTAAATGACCTTCCCAACTCCACCCAACCAACTGACAATAATCAAGAAACACGTCATTAAACGGCTGTTCCACTAGTACAGCCTCAACCCTTAATTACATCAGCCTCATTTAACCCTTACTTAAAATAATACTGAGGGAGTAATGAGTTAATGTGAATTTATTGAGTTAAAGTTACCTGGAATCAGTGTTAAAGAGAAAGGTCCGCTAGGAAATCCGGACTAAGCAGTGGCAGAGCGCCACAGAGCCGCGGTTTGTGTTAGCATGATGACATCTAGTGGAGATCAGGAGATGTACAGACGCTTGGAGGATGAGCTTGATGTAGACTAGGCCTACTTACAAACTGTGGTATGCTACTGATTACAAATTACATATGAGCTGATGAAAAGCTAGTAATAATAATTAGCAGCGTTTAGTTACCTGAAAAATTATTTATCTCGTACATAGTATAACTGAGTGAGAGCGGTGCCTTTCTCTCCAAATTAAGAAGAATGGACCACAAATTAATTTTCATTACATTTACATGCCCATACTATATATTCAAACATCAAAGCTAAGAAATAGCATATGACAATATTTTAATACGAAGAGATAAGAATTATGAATTATTGTGTGACAGTTGTGTAATCCATAAAAAGTAACTAATTACATAGCCTATATTTTGAAATCTAATGAAATCTAATTACAAGTACTACATTTTTGAAATCGAATCATTTATTCAAAATAACATATGTTTACCCAGACTTCTGTAGCCTACAATTAATTTCAAAAGGTTAATTAATTTAAAAATGTATGGCCATTAGTAAATGTAAATATTATTCCTAGGAGGATTTTCTTGATCTCCCTTATAATTTAGGAAACATTTCAAAGATAAAAATGAGCCAGCCTATGTCACTTTTTCAGTCTCACTGTTTAGCTGCAGATGAATGAACAAGTAAAGTAAAAAGAAAGTAAACAGATGTTCTGATTCTGATACAGTTTTTCCGTCAGCTCTGGATATTGCTGGTACTGTCGGTTAGCTGCTGGGTTTCTTCCTGTCCGACCGGCAGCTTCATGCTCATTACTCAGCATCAGATGTTCACACCAGGTGCAACTCATAGAAATGATGATTCATTTTTCAACTAAACGACACTGACTCATTTGTACAGGCAAAAATTAGGAGGTTTCAGTTTCACCTTTTGAAATTCTGTGCTAAATATGAGTAGGACTACATATCCAGACAAAGTTTAGCACAGTCTATCTGAAGTTGAAGGAAGCCATAAACAAAGCGTTGTCATTAATGTGTGCTCACATTATACACTTGAGTGGCCATTCATTTAATTAGTATTATAATAACATTTTCTTTTTTCTTTTTTTTTAATATAGCCTACTTAAAACATTTTTTACACTACATGTGCCTGTTCAATACAATTAAGAACACTTCACAGGGAATAAACCTCTTTATCTATCCACACTATTTCTAAGTATGGTTTGATGTATTGATACTGACAGTCAACCCAGACTTAAACAGATGTATCTACCTGTTAGCAACCAGCCCCCTCTAGTGGACAAAGTGAGATAAATAGCCTGACAAGTACTTGAATAAAAGTAATAAAGGACATATAATGCCATTATAGGCACAGGCGTGTGAAAATATCAAACAATCAACATTCACCTAATGACAAAATATCAATTCAATAACTTTGTATAGAGACCTGCTTTCTTTATCTGTGCATAACAGACTTTTACATTCACATATTTCATATTTCTATAACAATTCTCCCTAAAAACCAAAGAAAACACCTACCTGAGCAAATACCTTATATATCAGATGAACTGAACATACTAGAGATGTCCCAAAACATATTTTAACACATTTAGACACTTATGAATATCATTACATTTGATATATTATTTTATAGTTCTTCATATTAACTATAAACATGTTCCACAAACATTTAACAACATGAAATTAAAAAAACAAAACAAAAACCCATCAGCAACCACCTATTACTATGTATAACTTCCATATAACTTATAATCATACATATAACTATACAAGATTAATGTAACTGAGTCGTATTGACATATCCGACATCCGAGCTGAAACAGTTTTTCTCTCAAATACATGTGCTTTTAGGACAAAAAGATTAAGATCTGCAGCCTTCCACAAAATCTGTTGTTTTCCAATCTGCCAAAAAGAACACCTTGCAGAAAGTCAAATTCCTTTGAGTGCCGATTTTGGCTTTCAATACTACAACTAGATAACAGAGAAAACTACTTCCAGTGAAAGCTGGTAAAGGTCAGACGGGGTCAGTGTTTTGCCTGTAGACCTGCAGGATTAGATTAGAATAGATTAGATTAGAAGGATTAGCTCAGAAAGGATGAGTCAGATGGATGAGTCCCAAAAAGCCAAGTCATCGGCATATTCTGCCATCGAGATCATAAGATCATAGATTCAGTGTTATAACTCATAACACTGATGGCCATTTTTGTATGAAAAGACAGCTTTACAATCATAATTGAAAACTCTAAAACATTCTGTTTTAGTTGAAATGATTTTCAAATAAAGTTTTAAAGCTGTCAGAGCCAGTAAGATTTCTTTTACAGACGGACAGAGACAGAAAGAGTGAGAGAGAGAATGGTTTTCTCTTCGACAGTGGTCCTGACAGACTCTGAGTCCATTCTGATGAGGAGATTAAAGGTCCCAAATTCAATAAATGCAACACACAATTTCACCTGAGTGTGCACACACACACATATAAACTCACAAACACACTCCTCACTGTCACACAGATACGCTCACTGACACGTAATTAAGATAAGTGGACAGGGGCATTATTGCAGCCCCACAGAGACAGACAGGTGAGAGCAGGAAATTAACCCCTGTGTGTGAGACAGAAAGGGAGAGGGAGATCACTGGGCTAAAAAGAGACAGCTAAATTGACCTTTGAAAGAGAGGGAGAGTGCGTGTAATTGAATAAAGAAAAAAGAAAAAAAGAAAAGCATGCAAGAGGGTTTCTGTCTGACATTGATAAAATGGCTTCTCATGACTCAAAAACATATTTCAGAGATAATGAATAATAATGGATGCCACTTTATTTAACAGAAGCTCTCAGTTGGAGTGTTCTTCTCAACTGCCAAGTGTCTAAAGTCATAAACCATGACCGCATGTGTGTAACTTTGTGACAGTTTCTACATCTGGGGCAAAAAAATAATAAAATTAAATGAACACAAAACAGTATGTTTGTAATCCATTCATTTGGTTTTGTCAAATGAAGACTCATTTACAGGTATGCAGTGGATTCGTATCAAACAGGATGTGATATACAGTAAGAGCATAATCTTGATAACTAAGCGTTTCTGTCTATATCGCACCCATCATTGTCTAGTTTTCTTCTTCTCTGTCTGCGTCTCGTGTGTTTCTGTGACAGTGTCCTGTGTGAGAGTGATGTGTGGGGAGGTCTCGGATGTCAGGCCGTTGTTTAAAGTGCTATCTGTGGCCTCAAAGGTATGCAATATTAACCACCACTCACCGAAGGCTCTCCTGGACCCATTTCTGTTTTTATAATAGTATTATCAGAAAGAAATGCTAGATATCATGTTAGCAGAATATATAGCCCACAGAATATATAGCCCACTATAGACACTACATATTATTCTTTTATAATCATAAAATACAGTAAATGTTAAAATACACAGTTTCAGATCCCTTTAAAGCACTGTTCTCAAACTCAATTCCTGGAGGGCCTACAGTTTAGCTCCCATCCTAATCAAACACATCTGATCCAGATAATCAAGGTCTTCAGGATCACTAGAAACCTCTAAGCAGGTGTGATTTGGAGCTAAACTGAGCAGAGCCGTGACCCTCCAAGAATTGAGTTTGAGACCAGTGCTTAAAAGAAATGGTTAGGGCTGTATTAAGTCTGTAGTGACTAAGGTCTGTCCTGTTTTGGATTGCTAAGTAAATGTTTGTGTGTGTGTAAAAGACTCCTCTGTGATTGACTGAGTAAACGTCTGCTTCTAAACTGTTCTGCATCTGTTCCTGCTTAAGTGAGTTAGCATGACAGCAGGACAACCCCATCACTGTGACGCTATGGAGCAGCAGAGGAGGATTTCAAAGTTGTGAAACACAGAGACGGGATATGACTAGATTACTGGGGGATTCCAAACAGAGTCTTTTTAAAGCTACAATCTCAGGAAGAACAAAAGAAGGCGGAATGTCATCTAAACTAAGAGTCCCTCTGCAAACTCCAACAGTTTTGGTGATTAGCATGCAAGGACCGAATATTTTTCTTTTCAGGCCGTGATTTTGAAACAGAACGCTAATGGAAATGGGGGACATGGCTGGCTGTAACCGCAAATAGTGGCCATTTTCTCAGACTGTCGGAAAGCCACAAGCGAAGGCTCGTTAGCTAGCGGAGGTTAGCGTGGGCTCATTAGCCTGTGCAGGTTAGTGAGGGCTACTTAGCTCACTCTGTGGGGGGTCTCTCAAGTCTGTTGGCTAATTACTCCCCATTCATCTCTCCTTAACAGTCAATTAAATAATTAATGTTTGATAAAGGTGCAATGTCAGGCTGATCTCGCCTGTGAAATATTAATTAGATCAGTAAAGTAATTTATGAGAGTAGATTAGCAGAGTAATTTTCCTCACCCATGAGAGAAAGAGTTGAATTCTAGAAACAGAGACAGAGAGAGAGAAAAGGAATGAGAGAACGGAATATTCTTCTCTGTGAACGACTTCATTCTGACCACTACAATTCTGTCTGAGGTACCTGAATTTTTGGTAGATTTAAATGTAAAGGTTTTTCTGATCAGCTATTTTAATGAAATGTTTTAAAACCTTTTTTTTATGTTCACTCACTGCTCTAGAGTAAGACACTGCTGAAGAGTCAACAAAGATGCTTTTTGTCCCAAATAAAGTAAATAAATTAGCCTTTTTTAAAACAGTAACCTATTTCTGTAGATTTTAAAGCATAATTCTCTTGATGATGATACCACTTCAAAGCTGTGTAGTACCATCACCCATCTCTTAAAATAGCTAGGATGTGCTGTACTATTTCCTTTTTCTAATTACTATTTTATTTTCTTTAATACATTCCAGAATTGTTTTCTGTTTTTCCTTCCTGACAAAATTTGTGTTGTAAGGAAGCACTATACTATTAATGGTGACTTGACTTGGCTTAAAGTAGAATGATCAGCCACTATTTGTGTTCACAATAACATAAGTGTTATAAAATGGTTCAGAGACTCAAGCAGAACAATTCAAAAATATTTTTTTTATTTATGAATTCTTTTATTAAAAAAACAATTTCATGACGATCAACAAATTCTAATTAGTGTTTTTTCCTACCGGGTCTCATGGCATAAATGTACCTTGGTGCAGTTTTTTGCGAGACACAAAATACATAAGTACAAGTGCCTACTACTGCAGTTTTCCAAAAGAAATGACCCATAAGACACTAAAACTCATTTTGAATGCATGTCACTAAGACAATCTTCCTCGATTAATAAAGCAAAAGTTTCACACAAGTACTTGAAGAATATCATGTTATGACTTCAAAACTATATTAATATGCTGGGAGATTTGAAAACGGATGCTTATTTTAGCATCACACATATCTAGCTTCATACATTGTAAAAAAGGCCTTGAATTTAACGGTAAAAAACTGTGAAAATGCTACGGTAAAAACCTGTTAAATGGTTAATGGTAAATTCATTTAAAAAACATAAACTGACATTCCCAGAATTCCCTGCATTGCATTGTAAATTTAGTTTGAATTTGATGTTTTTTCTTTAAAATAACAATGTTTTTTTTCTTATTCTTATTATGTTTATTAGGGTTGTATGTTACATGTTATGTTGTTAAATGAATGTTTATTTCCCATTTTAGTTTAATAATTCTTACAATGATGGTGTTTAGTGTTTGTGTGAATGACACTGAGCACCTTCTATATGTGTTACTATGAGATTTGGTTCATCATGTCATTTTCTCATCACCACCAGCATTTGGTAGTTATCACTACTTTAATAGATTGGCATATTAACATTATATCACTTATTACGGTTTCTTATTAGAAATTACGGTATTTAACTGTAAATGTAAAATAAAACCGTAAAACTAATGACAAAACAAAAATATTGATACCGCATTTTTCACGATTTTATACTGCAACCACAGCTGCCGGTTTCTTACTGTAAATTTTACGGATTTCTTTTTACGGTGTATCTATGGGTTTTCACAGACAATTTGTTCAGTTCATTCAGAGATGTACTTGTGAGAAGCTCCAGTTTTGAATCTCAAACTATGGTTTGACAAAACAGTTCAAATCTTCATAAAAGGAAATTGAAATAGCATGGTTGCATCAGCAAATGCCTTTTTATATCAATTTAGCATTTGTTAACTATTTTGGGTAGGTTTTGGGTTGAATTTGATGCAGGGCATATTTCTAACATGACAGAGCATTAGTTTTTAGCAACAGTCCCCGGTTATTTGAATTCTGAATCGTTGCAATACATAACTAAAGCAATATAATAAAAAACAGCAATATTTACCTATATCAACGTAATAAAAAGTGCCAGTGTATCTGTGTTTTAGCTGTTTCAGTTCTTTGAAACTGCAGCGAATCATGCAGTAAGGTACGCAAAAACAATTTGGCACAAAAAGTGCACAGAGGTACATATTTTTATGAGACTAGGTTGGTTGTTTCATGCTTCATTTCACTTTTATTCCTAAATCAGAAGTCCTAAACTACAAATATATACCAATATCAAAGCTTAAAATGACACAATGACAGAATTTTTTAACTCTTTCCATAAAATGGAGTAATATAATTGTATGTTGATTGTAGAACAGTATGTGAGGACAGACAAAGTGTCACCACACCCTTCACTATTAAACACACAGTCACTTACACACCAACAATTGTTCTCTGTTTCTGGGAAAGTATAATCTCAGCAGGAAGTGGTGGCAAGGGCCTCAGATCAATGTTCTCCTAATAACAGCACAGCACAGATCAGGACAAGGCTCTTCCTCAGAGCACCGCTAACTTACACACACAACACTGCTGGGCAAATGAGAGAGAGATTGGGGAGTTTATAGACTGTGTGCTGATGCACAGTAAGTTTGGGCCCAAAACTTGCTCCAGGCTGTGAGTTGAGAATAATACCAAGGCAACAAATGGCTGTGTACGTGAATGCCTTTCAATTGCTATGGAAACGCATCTCTATCCTCTCATCTCTGTGGGCAACAGGCACCCTGAGAGAGTTATTGGATTAGCATAAAAGCTTCTTTCGAAATAAAAAGCACTTTTATTGTTCTGATCGTTTTATTTTCTAATGAAGTTATGGCCAGTGGGAAATCTCTGACCCGACCCTGCATGGCCTTCTCATCTTCTCTGGCTATTTCTTTTAATCAAGAAATTCAAGAGTCCTCTCACATTCAGCCAAAGTTTAATTAAAGGTTGAGCCACCATATAAGCACAAATACGCTTGAACATTGGTGAGGCTGACAGGTGAGATTGTAGGGGTGTCTATCTCCTATCTCCATACTGAAATGTTCTGGTTTATTACACAGGTGTGCCGAACAAATACAGAATTGCATGTCTGAAACTCCTTTAGTTAACACTCGTTGTATATCTTACAACAATCTATGTCAAATTAATGGTAAATAAATGGCAATAAGCTTTTTGTTACTTTTGATACGAAAGAAAGAGTATGTATGTTTTTACAAGACAGAAGCACAACAAATTGCTGATTTTTTTTTTTTTGTATTAATGACAACACTGATAAAACAAACTTACACGGATCTGTGAGAATGACTGAAAACACTGTATTACGCACACCAGACCAGTAGTTGGCGATATCTTTTTGTGATATCAGTACTTAACTGACTTTACTTCATGTTTGCACACATACTTATGGACTGAACATGTAATACGCATAATTTCAGCATTTGCAAAAATGTGTGTGTTTGTAGTTTACACAGAGACGACAATGCTGTAGTTTTAAAAAATATGGACTTACGAAACTCTTAACATAAATTTGTCTGTTTACAGTTGAAAACGGTATTGTGTAAATGCCACAAAAGTCTTATCTTATAGTGTGTTGTAACCAACCTGATCTCACGGCAATTCGTACATATTTTACGAGATGGCTAATTTGTACGAATTTGTACGACCTGATTGATTTATTCTAAACCGTACGTATTTTACAAGATGACAATTCGTATGAATTTGTACGAATTACCTAAACATAACCCCACCCCTAAACCTACCCATCACGTGGTTTTAGACAAATCGTACGAAATCGTACGAGTGAGGTCGTATGAATTGGCACAAATTTGGCACCTCGTACGAATATGTACGAATTGCTCGTGAGACTGTGATGGTTTTAACAGATCACAAGGTTCCTCAGTTCAGTAATCTTTTTCTCTTTATTGCTAGTTACAGCATAGTTATTAGTATTGTATACGTGTAGTTATTTCCTCCCCATTTGACCAAAAACACACAGAATCATGACTTAAAAGGGTATGTACTTTTACACCCCTAATGGATAGATAAACAAAACGATCAATGGATGGGTAAATGAATAGAGGAATAAATATACAAGATAACAGTGATTAAACACCATGGGCTGTAAAATATAGGAGACTCTCTCTCTCTCTCTCTCTCACACACACACACACACACACACACACACACAGTTTTCTGAGGCTGTATCAGGCTGCTCTGAGATACTGGAAGTTGTTCTGTTGTGTCTGAGCTCTGGGGTTCAAACCAAATTTTTCTCTCTGTGTGCTAAACGCTAAAGAATGCTACACATTTAGTTTCATCGATTCTCTGAAGAGTTAGTACTATGTGAGTATAGGAGAGCATAAGTCCAAGTGGACGTCCATGACATGCGGAGTCCCTCAAGGCTCAATCCTTGC
>JAUMHR010000055.1:8627184-8637341 GCA_032361145.1 Enteromius fasciolatus
ATATATTAGAGGTGTCAAAATTAGCGCATTACAAAAAAAATCTCACTCATCTAACCTGACCTGAAGTGGGTCAGAAAAGGTAAAAAGAGTTGAGAGTAAATAGGATTTGTGTCAGAACTGCATTCAGCAGCGGCAGCTCTTAAAGAAATAACAGCCAAAATAATCTATAATAACCAGCTGTTGAGATGTCTATTAATCAAAGGACAAAGAAAAATAGCTTTATGGATTTATCTATATTTAATTTAGAATGTGTCTGATAACTTCGATTTGTGTATATTTCTGCTGAAGTGCTCAAGTAAATCTGACATTTATTATAATGGGTTAGCCTATGTGAAGATTGTTTTAAGTTCACTTCAATTAGATGTTCTTTTTTTTAAGTCTAAATGTTAAAATTGATAGCTTCAAGACTATAGTCAATGGTTAAAACATTTTGTTTTTGGGAGGGGGGACAATTTTATAAAGAAATCAGTGTTGGTATTATAATGGTTTTTATGTGAAGATTGTTTGGTTTAATGGTTTTATGCGATATATTTGTAATGTTGAATGGCTATTTAATGTATAAATAGCTACTGGGGGAAAAAAACTATTCAGAGTAATCAGAGTAATGTATAAGTATATTTAAAAGTGTTATTGTTAGTTGGAATTAATCGCAATTAATTTCAAAAAATTATGTGATTAGTTAGTTAATTCATCAGTTGACAGCACTAATATATATATATATATATGTAGTGTGTGTGTAACTATAGCATTATGCACAGTTTTGTAAACAGATGTTTTGTACAAAATTTCCCCTGGGGTGAAAAACATTTTTATTCTGTCTGGATGGCTGTCTGTCTATGTGAGAATTTTACCAGCTGCAGTGTTGTGTAAAATGTTGCATTGGGATGCAATAATTCCATCTGCCTTGGAGGAAATGATTATTGAAAAGAGACAACATTCCTTTAGCATCCCAGAGCATGGAGAGGTCAGCGTCTCAGACAGCTGTCTGACCTCAAGGCAATTCACGCAGATGAAAGAGAGCTTGGAGCAACACACGGATAGATTTAATCCATGTTCACCATCACAGCATTCTGCTAGCATTATTTCCTCTTATTGTGCCAGATTTCATCCTCCCCTTCACGGATATTAAAGAGATTCAGAGCCACTGACACAAACTCTCTGTCTCACTCACAAACTCTCAGGCACTCAAACAAACTCTCGTCCTCGGGGAGCATCTCTATCTCATTTCAAGTTTTCACTCAAGAACGACAGCAGATAGATCCACATAAGAGGTGATGTGTTTGTGTGGGGGAGGCTGAAGTGTGTGAGGGTGAGTTCGAGTGTGTGAGAGACAAAGGCAATGTGCATATGCTAGTGAGTGGGTATTAGTTGTTACTTCAACTTATGGGCGCTTTTATGTCCAGAGATCGATTTTTATCCAAACTAACATCCTTCAACATTTTTAGAACTTTTCTGTTATGCAAAAAGGCACATTTAAACATTTGAACTTTTTTTGAAACTTTGCTTTTATCATGGTTTGAAAATGTAACATATGAGAAAAAATATATTTGTAAAATAAATATAAATGAATGGGAAAACTATCTGACCTCCATAAACAGCAACTACAACTGAAATGTTCCCAGGTCCAGAAACGCTACTGACAATGTCCAACAGAGGAAATGCATCTCACAAAACATTTATGTAATTTTTATTTGTATTATTTATTTTTTCTTAAAGGGATACTCTGGAGTAAATACTGGAGCAACCCTTTATACAGTTTCCATCACAACCCACATCTCAAATGATAAATCATGTTTGTGTGTGTTTACTTGTAATTTGTTGCTTTTGATATTTTACATTTAGGAAATATGATTGATGTATCAAAAAAATAAAAAAATTACAAAATCCTGTGATGCATGTAAAGTCTTAGACACTGCTAGTCAACAAAATAATTTATTTTCTTGATGATCACAGGCCCCAAAGTGTCCATAGTTGAAGAAACACCCAATATTGATGTTTTTTCAAGTGGTTTGTGTGTTTGAATGTGTGTACACGTTGCATGGGTTTTTATCTGGAGTGTGTTCACAAATAGGTCTATCTGTGATGTGATTTGTGTGTGTGGGTGAGTGTGGCGGTGTCATTTCCTCCCCAAAAACGACAGCCATGGTGCCTATTACTTCAGTTCTACTTCTTCTTTATCCAACACTGCTGTACTATTGATGAGCAGATGTGCTCCACTCCCTCAATGAATGGGAAATTTGAGAGATGGACTGATCGTTTAAAGGAAAAAGTAGTGCTTTATGCTGCAAATTTTCTGGGAATATCAAAAAATGTTATCGCCCTAATCAATAAAAGCACAAGCACACAGAGGACGTGACCACTTCAGTCAATAATCCTTGAGGTTTGGGGAAAAATACAAAAATGTCAAGTAAAGTTTGAATAAAAAGATGACATTTCAGCAGTTGTTTAAGTAAGCTGTTCATGTGCTCAAGCAATATGGAATAAAAAAAAAATACAGTATAATAAAAAAGCTGGTATTTTCCTGCACAACTCATAAAATATATTGGCCTAAATAAACCACAACTTTGATCCTCTTTTGTCAGCATTAAGGGGATAATAAGCCTTCTAATACTAAAATGACCATAGTTTATTTCTGAATGGCCGATATGGGGCCATAACAGGGTAAATGAAGGAGAAAATGAACAAATTAGCATGTAAATGTAATAAGATGTCATTAGAGATTTAAGAGTGGGTTAAATAAAAAAGACCCACAGGCAGTCCTTTAGACAAACGGCTATCTACACAGAATTGCATTAGAGTTTTTATTTAATGGGCTTAATAAAATGAGCATATGATCATAGTTATTACAGATATGCACGGAAAGCGCTTCGGTACGCGAGCTGCGAGAGCAAGCAGCGTTAGATAAATGTTTTCTAGTGTATTCATAAAAGCAGACTGCCTTCCCCGCTCAAAGCCCAATACATCTCATCCAACTATGCGGCAGCCAATGGCACATCACTCAAAGAAAGTGACAGATGCCCCCGCACCGAGTTCCGGAACGTTCTCCCGAGTTCCGAGTTCCACCTCGGGTCAATCTTCCAAACGTGATTACAGCTCAGGATAACTGAGCCTGCCAGCGCTCTTTCACGGCCAACATATCTACTGATAACCCACGAGAGTGCTTCGCCTCACCCTTACCTCGCTCCCTTGCTCTCATTTTCAGTCTTTTCCCATTCATCTGACATCTACAGAAAAAAAGAATAGTTATCTGCAGCCTAACGGAAAACAAATCTGCTCAATTAAGAGTGGTAGACAAAGTTCTCTTCCCCAGGTGATCAATTTATCTTTGGATCTGTAAAACGAGAGCAGCTCTGAGTTAAAAAAAAAAAAAAAGGAAACGTAAGCTTGAGGACGCAGAACCAAAACAATACGAGCCAAAAAAAACTGAACGACGGATGGGAAATGGACTAGATCTGTAGTCTGCACACAAATAAGGATGAAGAGAGCGAAACAAAAGAAGGAAATATGAGATGGATGAGTGGACAGCAGGATTGGGGTTCGCAGCGGGAGCCAATTTCCAGCCCAGTGAGACAAACCCATCTCTATTTCACACCTCTGAACCCTGCATTCGCTTCAGTTCGGCACTCAGCTGCCCGCTGAACCCAGAACAGCATGCCGTTTTTCTCCAACAGTAGGGCGGAGAGGTGTAAAAGTGTGGGAGGCTGATCCTGGATCTGCGTTTATTTTATTGCTTTAGCCGAAAGAGGCAGGAAATCAGCACAGCAGTGGAGAGAAGAGTGCATTTAGGGTCCCGGCCTGGCACCATAACAACTGAAACTCCAATACCTGTCAGTTTTCCCATATAGCCTACAACTTGATAAGCTCCGCCCATCTGTTTACACTCTGTTTGCCCGCTGTGAACTGATTCAGGCTATATAAGTGGGGCTGTTTTATAATTTCACAGATGGTTTCTAAAAGCTGCTGACCTTAGTGTTTTCAGACCTGTACGACAAAACACACATGAAGCACCCAACAAACAAAAACAGAGCTGTTTAGTTTGTAGAGCTACAAAAACAGGAGGAGTGTGTTTTATATTTAGAAATAAAATAGTCTGTGGTTAATGTTATATGAAGAGGACACTTTTTTCGCTATAAAATGCACTAAAATCAAACCTCAAATGGGAATATGAAAACCGCTGTGTTTAAAAATGAAGAGTAACATAAAACTTTGTGGTATTTAAAGTCCTTACATATCAACTTATATTGTTCAAAAGTTCAGGGCCAGTGATATATATATATTCTTTTATTCAAGATGCATTAATTTGTCAATAGTGACAATAAGTTACAATAAGTACATTTCTGATAAATAAGAAATATTTCTTGAGTAGTAAATCAGCTAATCAGAATCGTTTCTGAAAGGTCAGGTGGACAACCTCCGATGACTGGAGTCAGCTTTGCCATCAAAGGTATAAATTATATTTTAAAATGTGTTAAAATAGAAAACTATGATTTTAAATGGTAAAAATATTTCACCGTTTTACCATGTTTTGATCAAATAAATGCTGCCTTGCTGAGCGACTTTTTAAAACATTTTAAACTTATACCAACCACAAACTTTCGTATGGCAGCGTATAATGGTTTCCAACGGTTTTAATGTTCACCACAGAATGAGTTTCCAGGAGAATCCATGGTGAATTAGCCTTCCGGGTCAGTCTACAAATTGACAACATGACTCAACAGATCTGTAAGGCCACGAAATTGAAGAGAGTTATTGCACTTGTCCTTGTTTCTTTGTTTGGCGTTCCCAATTAAAGTGAAACACAGAAGGACACCACACTAGAGGTTCAGTTTAACCATGAAATACAGGATGAATGCTGATTGCTGGGTTATCAGTCACTAGACGCAGCTCATCCTAAACTGATCCAAGCACAAACATCATAACGATAATATCAGTGAAGAATTACACCACCCAGGGCCTGACACTTCATTCATTTTTCAAGACTTTCACCAAAACATTTTTCACAAACTTTGCATGAAAAATTGTTTATTATTAAGAAAGTTTGAAGCTATTCATCGTTATGGAGGGGGTGAATACTTACAATATTCTTCCCACACCACAAAACTCACTCTCTCAATAGAGCCTGAAAGGAAATTCAGCTGATATCCTCTTATGTACAGGATTTAATGTAATCACGCTGTCTGCCAGGCTCTCTACACAGAATGCCAAATATATCTAGTACTGTATATTATCTATTCACACATGCCACCTTTGTAGTATTCTGCTTTGAAAAGTTAATCTACGTTGAAGAGAAATACCTAATTGTTAAATCTATTTGAAACAAATACTCAAATACTATTTTTAAAACTTAAAAAGCTAATATTATAGGAAAATGAATGTAATAATAATGAAAAATGAAAATAAATGTAAAAAGGTAAAAGATTTTGTAAGTATTTTCAGTGTAAAATTAACAGTACAATTAACTTTAAAACGGTTTGTAAGAGTTTTGCCATTAATTACTCACCCTCATGTCATTCCAAACCCATAAGACCTTCGTTCATCGGAACACAAATTAAGATGTTTTTGATGACATCAGAGCCATCCGACCCTCCTTAGACAGCAATACAACTAAAAAGATCCCAGGACCAGAAATGTTGCAAAAACATTGATAAAACAGTCCATGTGACATCAGTGGCTCAACCTCACTTTTGCAATGCTATGAAAATACTTTTTAAATAAATAATAAATACTTTTTATAAATAAAAAATGTATTCTTCTCCCATGACTTACATCTTCCTCCATGCTCAACACCCCGCATACACAAGCTTTAACGTATTTGACGTAATCAGCCTTGTTTAATGCTAAAGCATGCACATGTACGTAACCTGCGGCTGTTTGCGCCTAGAAGAAAGCGTATACTTACGCAGTAATATTCTCTAAAATGGCAGAAGACGTGAGTCATAGGAGAATGGTTGAGTGTATAATGTAATTTTTGTTTTCTTTGTGCAAAACTGAAGTTGATCCACTACTATCACATGGACTTTTTAAACACAACACTGTTTTGACCACATTTCTGGATCATTTCAATTGTATTACTGTCTATTTCGATGCCATCAAAAATATCTTACTTTGTGTTCCGAAGCTGAACGAAGTCTTATGGGTTTGGAACGACCTGAGGGTGGGTTCTTAATGACAGAATTTTCATTTTTGGGTGAACTAACCCAATGTTTTTGAATCTCATATACTGTTAAAAACCATCACAATTTAAATAACTGCTTACTATTTTACTATACTTTAAAATGTAATTAATTCCAGTGATGGCAAAGTCACAAGATGATTTAGTGCTTATAGGAAACATTTCATATAATTGTCAATTTTGAAAGCAGATAGTATTTTTGCTGAGTGATACACTATTCCCTCAGCCAGAGTGTATGTGTCATCTTGGACACAGACAGACAGGAGGACCCCAATTAAAAGCTACACTACCTTCCCAATAAACCAGTGAAAGAGAAAAAAGAGAATTGGAAAATATAACCGAAGGAGGGAATAACACAAAACGGAAGTATGACTTACTCTTCTTCTCACTCCCTGCCTGAAGGTCACTTACCCAACAGCATCTCTCTCTCACACAAGCTTCCATAACTACTCAGACTCAGTTATTGCATTAGCCACCACTTCCTTCCTGTGTGATTTGTGGGTAAAAACAAATCCGGCCTCTGATAGAGCGCTGCAGTGATGTAGATTACCAGCGCTCACATACACACATGCGGCAGATAGGTAATGCAGCGGCCTGATTACGAGTCTTACTAATGGTGCATTACTGAAATGGTGCTTTTAAAATAGAATGTGTTTTATGAGTGAGCTGTTTATGGGGTTTTGAGGCTGGTTCCCTTTAGTACCTCCATGGGAATTCACATGGCATCCGCCGCCCAGCGCTGAGCTTTATAGAGATGAATATAATGTGCTCTGATGCAGTGGGCCGTTATTAGATTCTTCCATAAGCAGTTACAGTGTGAACTGCACAACAGATGCTGCTATTCGCTCTTCTCCTTTCCTTCACATCCTCTCCATTTCACCTCCTTTTCGCCTCTTCCCTGACGACTTCCAAGCGGTAACTCAAATCTGACACAATAAATTCAGTCTAGTATTATGAAAAGTTGTTTCTTCACTTAAAGCCCTCCAAACCTAAGGGTCAATATCGTTTAAACCTCAGTTGAAATGGGCTCAAGGAATCGTCTCTCTAAATGAACAGTTAGTGAGAGTAGAGTTCAACGCAAGACTAAATGAGATCACTGTAAGACGAATGTTTACTGTTTCTCTATTGCCTTGCCCTCTTGATAGCCCTGGTTTATGCGTTCTGCTGTGATCTCCGTGTGTTAAATGAGGTGTTTTGGTGTTTGCCAGCTGTCTGTGACTGCTTTGTAATGCTAACTCACAGACCCTGCTAACCTCTGGGCAACATATACGTAACTTATGTGTTTGAGACATCACTGTCTCTAATTAAACAGGCAATGCATCTGAGTGCTGGGAATGGTTCTGGTTAAAGGTTTATCTTAGGTGAGTTGTTGCATGTGCAGACAGGCTGTTGGGCTATCAGTGACATCATTCAATTTAACGCCAGCTTCTGTCCACAGGGGGTTTTCCTCTGCCTGTCACACAAGCGAGGCTCCACTCACAGTTAAGATAATGCAGACTCATACCATCAGTATGTATGGAAAATGTACATGCACATTTTTGTACATTTAGATTTCTAATGAAACATACCTATTGATAGCATCCCTCCTGAAAAACACTTCTCTTCAATGTATATAAAAGGTATAGACAGGTTACAGAAACTCACTCTCGATAAGCTTTTCAGTTTATAAATTTATATATATAAAAAATATGTACCTCTGTTTTTATGTACCTTGTTGCACATTTTGCCCTAGTTTCAAAGGGAAATGTCCACTGAGTGGTGCTAAAACACAGGTTCAATACGTAAAGCCTGGCACGTTTTTATTACACTGATATACGTAAGTATGTATTGCGTGTATTAATGGACTGTTACTAAAAGTAAATTTTGTTAAACCGTAGTTGCACGGATTTTAAACCGATGCTCCTCGCCTCTCAAGTACATTTCCAAATCTAACGTTAGTGTGTATGCAAACCCATAGAAATGAAGCTTGATATGTGTGTTGCTAACGTTCAAAAGCATCAGATTTCAAATATCCCAGCATGTTAATATTGGTTTGAAGTCATAACATGATTTTGGATTTATTAATTGATACTCTGTAAATTTGTGTGAAAAGGAATAAAAGGTGCCTCTAGTGTTCATTTCTTATGGAAACTGCACTGATATGTACTTGGTGGTACTGTATTTCGTGTTTCGCTAAAAAGTGCACCAAGGTATGTTTATACCATGATACCAGCTAGAAAAAAAGATCAGTCCTCAAATCTCCCAAAGTAACAATAACTGCACTGTGAACACCAGCTCTACATCGCAATACCCAAAGAAGATTCACAATAATTAATTACATAGACAATAAATAATATCAAACCGCTAATATGGCAATGAAACAACCTCTGTTTCAAATTGCATAAATTTGAATAAATCATATAGAATGTAAGTCTGCTTGAATGCTTGCATCATCCAAGTAATCCTGTTATAAATTATATAAAATAAAATATAATGCTTATAGAAATTACAGAAGCATTTCAGACGTATACGTGCACACACACACACACACACACACACACACACACACAAACTGTCATAGAGTAATGGAGCACCTGTGAGTGTAATATGACGTCCAGTGGCTCAGGTGTGTTGGTGAACTACAGATCCATTAGCACTGTGAAATAGCTTCCATGTCCTCCATATGTGTGTGTGTGTGTGTGAGTGAGTCCAGTAATTCCAATAATCACAGCTGCTGGTCTGATGAATAATATCTCATGTGTGCTATAATTCACAGTGTGTCTACATGGTTTTAGTCAACAAACCACTTGTTTAAATCCTTAATGAAAAGAGACAAAGAAACTTTATTGAAAATGTGAGTCACCGGTGGGTGTTACCAAAGGAAAGCCATCACTGACACACTGAATGTGTGTGTGAGAGACAGTGAGAGAAGGAAGGGGGAGTTGGAGTCGCTCACTCACACCTGCAGAAGAGTAATTGATTTTTGCCATGCTCTCTGCGTGCACACACACACAAGGGCAAACACATTAAAGTTACTTTCCCTCACACACAAAAGTGCTGTCACACAAACACAGAACTTTTAATAAGCATGCACATCCACACAATCATACTGGAGAAAAAGTTTGCTCTGCAAAAATATTTAATAGAAATTATTCAGTTATTTGGCCAGGTGCAGGGTGACACATGCAGGATGGAACGGATCTGGAATGTAAAGAGAGGAAATTTATATGATAATTGCACTAAGTGACTTTATGAATAAATGCAAGGAGATTGCAGATAAAAATTCATCAAAATTTCACAACCGCTTCAGCCAGCTAACCACTGAGCGACTGGGAAATGTTTTGAAGATCATTTGAAGGACAGTTTGATGTCAGCCATGCACAGATGTGCCCTGACAGTAACAGATGTGTGCACATATGTAACTCATGTGTTTTTAACGGCCCACTATCAGTCTGGACTCACTGAAGTCATTTCACAGCCATCAGTCCGGTCAATAGTTGAAATCTACAGGGCAAATGTGAATTGATTATTGGGTGTGTTTAGTGAATCTTCGGTTGTCATGAAAATGGTCAGACCTGTCCAAACCAATAATATAAACACAGACATGTTCTTAATTCATATTGCAACAGTATTAAAAATTCTGGTAATGCAGATGGGACATTCACTTAAAAGGTCTAAATAAATAAAAAATAAAATGTTTTTAAAAATGTTTAATATTCCAAAATGTTAGTAACTCACTAATAATGATATATAATTTAAGCTATGATGTACAATATGACAAATGAAAAATACAATGTAAGATATGATGTACAGTATAAAAAAATTAACAACATAATTCTTTTTTCAATATTGTTGATTTTTTGTTTTTTATTTTATAAAAAAACAATACAATTTATTTTGTATTTATTGATTCTGATTGCTATTAGATATATAATGATATATAATGACTGAATTATACACACACACAGATACACACTATTAAATTAAATTCATATGCCAACATGCA